>QLTV01003654.1:1127276-1138438 GCA_003457575.1 Thermophis baileyi
TACATCTGCTTTCAAAAATATCATAGTAAATATTCATAAATCCTTCACTGGGTTAAAGGCTCTTAACAGAATAACAGAGTTGGAAGGGACCTTGGAGGTCTTTTAGTCCAACCTCCTGCTCAGGCAGCAAACCCTATACCATTTCAGGCAAATGGTTGTCCAATCTCTTCTTAAAAACTTGCAGTGTTGGAGCATTCACAACTTCTGGAGGCAAGCCATTCTACTGGTTAATTGTTCTCACAGTCAGGAAATTTCTCCTTAGTTCTAGGTTTCTCCTCTCCTTGATTAGTTTCCATCGTTGCTTCTTGTCCTGCCTTCAGGTGCTTTGGAGAATAGCTTGACTCCCTCTTCTTTGTGACAACTCCTGAGATATCTGATTATATTTAATCTACAAAAAATACAACTAAGTGGAGATATTTTATCATATTTCCAATATCTGAAGGGTTGTCGCACAGGAGTGATGGATTCTATTGCTCCTAGAGCAGGAGCAGAAACAGTGGGTTAAAATTATAAAGAAGGAGGTACAGGCTCAGAAAGAGCTTCCTTCCTGCATGAAATATCAGCTAGTGAAAGAGGCTTGCCATGTGACAGGGTAAATTCCCTTTCTCCAGAAGTCCTGAAACGGAGGTTGGAGGGTCATCTGTCAGGAATGCTTTGGTGGCTCCTGCAGGGAGCTAAAGGTTGGACTAGAACAGGGGTCCCCAAACTTGGCAACTTTAAGACTTGTGGACTTCAACTCCCAGAATTCTCCAGCCAGCTGGCTGGAGAATTCTGGGAGTTGAAGTCCACAAGTCTTAAAGTTGCCAAGTTTGGGGACCTCTGCACTAGAATATCTCTGTGGTCTCCCATCTTTTACATAATTTGATTGCATTACAGCAACAAAATGATGCAAAGTATATTTGGAAAATGCTGCTAAACACAATTTTGATCCTTGTTCACATGATTACAATTTGTTTTAATATCAGTTTGAAAATTCCAGCAAAAGTGTTGTTTTGTTTTGTCACTGGTACACAGAAGCATTAGTACTTTAGATCAGTTCCTTAGTTAAAAGTCTTTATAAATATATTAAATATGTTTCCTATGTTTATAGGATATGTCTATGTCAGCAAAATATTTTTTCATGTTTATTACACACTGCAGAGAATTTTTAAAAAGAGTTCTCAACTTCATTACGCTAGAAATGTAAAACCATTCTAGGGGCCAGTTACATATATGACATGGGTTTGCCTGTATATGGTCCTGAGTGTGTTTAATAATAATAAACTTAAAACTAACCTTAATAGAAGAAAGAATAGTAATTTTAAACACTTGTGAATGCGATTTTGAATTATTTCATCAGAAATTAGAAAGTACAGTTTTCAATATGTGGAGCTATGTTTATTGAGAGTGGGATGTGGCAATACTGTAATGGTCTTTCAGTTACTATGGAAAGAGTATTGCAGCCCTGATTTATCATTTAGATTGATGTATTGGGTTTATTCTTTACTTTTGAATCAGTCTCTTTATGGCAAAATGGACAGATTCATCAATATTATTTTTTGTGACTGAAGTTTCATGTTCTATTTAAAATTTGAGTTATTATAGGCATGATAATTCTTTTCTATTTTTCTTCCCTTTTTCTTTTAATATTTCTTATTGCTGCGTATTAAAACAATAAATGTTTTTTTTAATTAAAGCCTATATGAAATACTATTTTGTACTTTGAAAAACAAAGATGCTAGACTTTTGATCTAACCCAGAAAGATGGTATATTTGTTGCCTAATTTAAATTGTGTATGTCATTCTGAAGAAAACAGAAAGATGTGGCTATATGTAAATAAGAAGCAAAACTTCTCTACGTTGAAGTTGACCTGGTGACTTTATGTATAAATCCAGAAAGATTCCTTAGCAACTGAATGCAAGTGGTCAGTGCTGCCTTCATGTTGGATTTGGGCTGTGGGGGGCAGCTAACCTTTGGGAATTGAGGTGCTCTTCTAGCCAAATACTAACCAAATCCAAATCCACTTAAACGTGTGTGATAAGGTTGGCTGCAGGTTATCAGCTACTAGATAAACAACAACCGGCCTTATACTGAAGGCCGGTGTTTTGCCCCCTTTTGCTGGCCAAAAGCCCCCTGGGTTTTAAATCTGCAGCGGCAGAATAATAAATAAAAGTCCACACAATAATTTCATGAATTATGTTTTCCCTTCTATGATAATCGCAGTAGCAAACAATGATAACAATCAGAGTAACAGAAAAGAACATCAGACACCACACCAGATCTTCAGCTTCAAATGGTCCACACTTATCATCAATCCATTGTAGATGCCCTGTGGCCAGCAGAATTAGGCACCATCTAAGCTTGTTGCTCAGGTTGTTGTCCAATTAATTACTGCATAAGATCTGCATAAGATCCAGCTTATGGAAGCATGGGGTGGGAGAAGTCTGCAAAACGGTGGCAGTCTGGTTTAAGGGCAATTACATGCTGCACTGTTTTTTGCCAGTAGAACTATGAATTCTTGGCCAGTTCTGAGTTAGTCCAAAATACAGATCTGAGAATTCATAGTTCAACTGGCAAAAACTGGTCCTCTATGATCACTAGGGTTGGCAGATACATAGACTTAGCAGACATTACCTTAGAAAATTTTAGTCTAGATGCCTCCTAATCTCTAAAATGGCATGTTCTGATTTTCAGGGATTCAAAATCATCATCTTAGTGACGTGCCAATATATGCTACGCTGTAATAACAAAGCCTCACTCTTGTCCCAGTCCTATTTGAATTTGAACGGCAGCCTTTCTACCCAAACCTTCAATGAAGGAAGTAAAGGTGGCTGTTATGCAGGCAGAGAAGAGGAGCCAATGCCCCCCAAGCCTGTCCTGTCATTTTAGGTAATGAAAACAAGGTCTCTTGGAATGGAGCAATTCACCAGGGATTTCAATGGATGGTTGGAGTTTGATGTATGAGGCGAGTTAAATTGGTATCAATAAATACTAACCCTGGAATGACGTTCTTTAATTATCAGCGCAGATTATACATCACTTCAAAGCAAACAAACAGCATGCATCAGGCCACAGAGGAGTCGTGTGCATAATGCTAAGCAGAGGCTAGCGATAGCAGTGCCGCAGAGCAGCGGAGAACTGCAACCTGCAGAGACAGGAAAGCGCGTAGTATGTGTATGTGCAGGAAACTGAGCAAAAAGCCTTAGATTCGGTCTCTAAAAAAGTATTTGATTTCCGTAAATGCTTAAGAAAAGATGGGGAAGAGGGCAAGCAAGATGGGGCATGAAGGGCTGCAACATCTTGTAAAAGAAAATTGGTGTTTACTTTCCCTTTTGGTTGGCTTTACATACATGATGTATGCAGGCTCTTTATCCTAATCCGTACTTCCTTCCTGCTTGAATTGTACTCTGAGGTACAAAAGTTGCTCTTAAACATCTCGGATTGGTCTCAGAATAGATTTTAGATAGATAGGTTTTAATATAGCTTTTCACACACTCCAGACATGCTAGGCTACAATATTACCACTCAATCATTCATTAATCATGTGTGCTTATTTGGTAGAAATAAGGGCTGCAGGGCAAAACATCTGGACTGTAGCAGGTTGGGAGATTTCAGAGTTATGAACATAGGGACCACTTACCTCCAATTGTCTCTGCCAGTCGAGTTTGGTCCACCAGGGCAGGTGCACTCCGATCCCATCAATTAAGCATTCATCTTGCAGGATCAAGAAAGCATGCATCGTCTCATGCAATTCCTGCCCTCTGGAATGATCTCCCCCCTCCCAGACATTGTGTGGTTCCAGCCTTATATCATTCAGGAAATTATTGAAGACCTGGCTGTTGTGGGCTTTGTGATTGTGGAGCCCCATTTTTCTTTTGTTTATTCTGCACCGTTTTGATCTTTTGATTATTTTGCTCTTTTTTGCATGTTTCACATGTTTATATACAGTGGATATAGAAAGTCTACACACCCCTGATAAAATGCCAGGTTTTTGATATGTAAAAATATCAGTCCAAGATAAAGCACTTCAGAATTTTTTCCACCTTTAATATAATATATAATCTGCACATTTATTTTATTTAGCCTATGGCGATGTTACATTAGTCAGGAGTCTACTCTACAGTGTTAATACAGAGTTATCACAGCCAGGGTTTGGCTGCCTAAGGATGCTAGTCCATTCTGTTCACGCTTGTGCGCTATCCAGAAGTGCACCACAGGGGGAGAACTAGCTCCGTATCAGAATGGCTAACAACATTCTGTAGCAGCATCTGGCCTTTTTTCCCCATCATTGATGTTGCCTCACATTTGAGCATCGCATTCGGACAGGTCCAACATCGGTTGGATTTGTACTTCCGCATGAAGTGCCATTATTGTCTCACCAAAGAGGTACCTATTTATCTACTTGCATGTAGCTTGCTTTCAAACTGCTAGGTTGGCAGAAGCTGAGGCAACTGGTGGGAGCTCACCCTGTCAAAAGTTACTTGCATCCCTGTAAAGCAGGACTAGCTCCTCCATTGGAGAAGCAACATATGAAGTGAAATGAGAACCAGAACAAGCAGGTAGATGCAAAGACCATGGAAAATGGTCCTCAGAAGACAATGGCACAAAAATGCAGCACCAGAGAAGAGGACAAGAAATAATGGTTGGAAACTGATCAAAGAGAGAAGCAACCTGGAATTAAGGAGAAACTTCCTAACAGTGACGACAATTAACCAGTGGAACAGCTTGCCTTCAGAAATCGCCCCATCACTGGAGGTTTTTAAAAAGAGACTGGACAGTCACTTGTCTGAGATTGTAAGGGGGCTGGACTAGAAGACCTCCAAGGTCCCTTCCAGCTCTATTCTATTCAAGTAACCACTGAATAAGTGTGCATTATCTATGACCAACAAGGCTAAACAGCATCCAGGCAGATTGCCGTGGTCACTGGCCAAGGAAGTCTAATAGCACTTTTTAAGCATCTAAAAGGACGTCACATGGAAGGAGGTCAAGCTCTTGTTATCTATTTTTCCAGAATGCAGCACATGGAAAAATGGATTTAAGATGGTATGAGGCGGCAGATATCAATTGAATCCAGAAAAAAAATTCCTCCTATTATAAATAGTCTGACAAATGCAGCTAATTATTCCGAGAACTGATCCGTGTGTTCAAGTAGAGACTAAACAGCCATAGACTGTACTCGGGATGCTTCCATTTGAATTTCTGAAATGAGCAGGGAGGCCGATTCAATAGCCTATAACTGATCTCAGCCAACCGTGGGATTCTAGCTTTTGTCTGGATTGGTATAATACCCCTATTTAGAGCTGACTTGGCCAGGCTTTACTCACTTAACGGTGAATTTCCTGTGGTCGCACAACACACGGGAACGCAACTGAAGTGTCAGAACACGCTGAAGTCGTTTGTTGTTCAGTTTCAGTTGTGTGAAACACGGTCCGTGGTGAGATGGGGCATCTCCGTGCAGATTGATTTAGGAACGCAGAGTGAAGATTACTTTACTAAATAACGAGGTTTCTCCACCCCACCCCACCCCACCCCGTCCTTCCCGGGAAGGGAAAATGCCTTGTCGCTACGATTTGCAGCTCAGGAAGAAGCTCTTGGACTCAACTACCCGTGGTGTGTGGCCTCCCATTGCGCCGAGAAGCAACCGAGCAACCTGCCTCGAGATTCCCGCATAGACACGCACACACACACACACACACACACACACACCCGACACCCCCCCCCCCCGCGCCAGCGCCCCCCCGCCACACGCGATACCCTACCCAGCTGCGGCTGCTCCTTCCCGGAACAGCGAAAACTCCTCCTCCCGGGCGCAGTGTGCGCTGGGCCGCAGACGCCGCTTCACCGCCTGTGCCATGGCCCCGCTGCGCTTTGCGGCGAACCTGGCCTGGCTCTTCCAGGAGGAGCCGGCGCTAGTTCAGCGCATGGAGGCGGCTTCGCGGGCCGGATTCCGAGCAGTTGAGCTGGCCTTCCCTTACGCCTCCGGCGCCCCAGAGCTGCGCGCAGCTGCAGAACGGGACGGGCTGGAGGTGGTCCTGCTCAATACTCCGCCGGGTAGCCGATTGCCTTATTAATTGCTTTTCGGAGACTTCGCCTTCTCTTTGCCTGCTTTCCCCGATCTCCCCTTTCTCTTCCCCTGACTTGGGTAGCGGCGGCTGAAATCTCAGTGGGCTCCTTAGAATGCGGTAGTAGACCGGTGCCACCCGTGTTGATCGGGCGAAAATCGGAGGTCTTCTTCCTTTTGTATCTCATACAACCAAAATAATTTACTGTTCCTTCTTTGTGAAGCCACCCAGCTATTAAAGGCACCGGGTTGTTAAACAAAAGGGTGGGAAAAATCACCAGCACATTTGTTACTTGCTTCATCAACTGGGAAACAAACATCTGCCACTTCTATTGTATGGATCAATACCACTTATACTCCCAAGCTTTTTGAAGGGTCTGGAATTTGTACTTTAGGTGACCATCTGTCTTCTAAAAACTCCCCCTCTACCCCTCTCTTCAAAATAGTGGCAGATGAGAGGAAAAGCTGACAAATTTGTCCCGTCATAGAACTGTTTTTTCAGTAGTGGGTTGACCAAGCAAGGGTCCTTGCCAATATGTGGAGATCAATTTGTGCTGTCCTTTTTTCCAGGGAACCAAGAGAAAGGTGATATGGGTTTAGGAGCAGTGCCTGGACGCCAGCCTGAATTCCGGGAAGCTGTGGCTTTGGCTGTGAAGTATGCCAAAGAACTGAAATGTCCAAGGTAATAATTAAGATAAACCTTGAACCAATGATAGATGTGTCCCTTTACCAGCTGGATACCCTCCAGATGTACTATAATACACTCACCATATTTTCTCAGGGAGCATGATGACTAAATCTGGTCTCCAGAGGATGTCCAGTTGGGGAAGTCTGGGCAAATTTCTTTATATGTAGTCATCACTTAATAACCATTTATTTAGCGACTGTTCAAAGTTATGACAGTGCTGAAAAAAAATGACTTATGACTGATGGTTGCACTACGGATGGTCCCAGCACCCCAAAACCCCATGATAGCCATTTGTAAGCTTCCAGCCAGCTTCCAATAAGCAAAATCAATAGGGAAGCCGGCAAGAGGTTGCAAGTCATGTGACAGTGCACTTAACAACCTCAACTGGGACTGCTGGGAAATGCTGACATAAGGCCGCTATGGTCACGTGATATTTTGTTTAGTGAGCACATAGCTTAGCAATGAGGTTGCCTGTCTCAATTAGGGTTGCTAAGTGAGGACTGTCTATATATAATGCAGAATCCCTACAGTTCTACCTTTTCCTTTTCCTTTGAGTCAGTGTTGATTCCTGGCAACTGGACCAGTCACTGCGATTTTCTTGGCAAGATTTCAGAAGTGGTTTCCCATTCCCTGCTTCTTCCCAGGGCTGAGAGTGCCTGACCCAAGGTCACCCAGCTGGCTTGGTGCCCAATGTGGGACTAGAACTCACAGTCTCCTGATTCCTAGCCTGACCACTACAGCAAACTGTCTCTTACATCTCTCCCATAGCCTGTATTAAAATATATTTTTCTATGCAGGAAACAATCAATCGTACATTTCCTTTTGGCTTGCTGCTCTGTTATTGAAGAGGGAATTTTTATAAATCTCCTCACTGTGGCACATTCGAAGGGAGTGAAACAGGCAGGTGCAGCCTTGCTCCTCCCAGATCCAAGCAAAAGTGTATCCTTTTTAACTGGGAAGGAATCGGAGAATAAATGGATGTGTCTGTTACTTATTGAGTCTGGTAGCAGCCTTGATGGATGTTGTAAGAGACAGATTTACTTGTTTTTATCTTGCTTCTTGGAAGTGGGGGAAGGGGGAATCTGGAGTTTTCCATGTCCCATAATGGAAGGGGAAGAAGAGACCTTGGAGATCATCTAGTGTGAATCTTCTACCTACACTAATAAATAAACATCCAACCTCTGCTCATGCATTTCCAGTGAAGGGAAGTTCATTTCCTTGCGGCAATCTGTTCCGTTGTTGAATATTTTGATTTAGACTTTTTTTCTTTATGTCTCACCCCAATCTCCTTCCTAGTCGTTTAAACCTTTTTTTTTTTTTAATTCTGTCTTCTGGAACAACTCTGAACAATGTTACCCTGTCTTCTATCTGACAGCCCTTCAGATGCTCAAGAGACAGCTATGGTATTTCTCTGCAGTGTTCTCCTAGCTAAACGTTCCCAATGCTTCTCTCCATTCCTCACAAATTTACAGGCATTTTATTGCATTGGGTAGCTTTTCACCAGGCATGTTCCAGTTTGTCAATGTCCTTATTAAATGCGGTTACCCAGAACTGAATATAATATTCTGTTTGACCAGTTAAAAATTAGCAGGAACAATTACTTTTTATAGTGAACATAGGACTGCATTTTTTTTTTCAACTGCATCACACTGTTGGCTCATTTCAGCTTATAATCCATGAAAATACTCAGATTCTTTTCACATGTACCAATTTACATGCAGCAAAAATATTCCCAAGGTACTGGAATTTATCAGGATTACATTGCTACCAATCTCAATAGCACCATTTCGAGAAGGCTGCAGTAGGGAAATTACCTGATTAAAGTAATTGGCTATGTTTCCACAACACACTGAACTACCATTGCATTTTAGATTAGCATGCTGTGCCAAGCTAGCACATGTAGTTTTCTGAATATCACGTAAACGCAAATAATGCAATTGAGTGAACCACTGTTGACTCTACAACAGTTGCACTGAGCCAACTCCCTAAGCAAAGCATCTTTTTCAGATTGGTTGTGAAGCCTGAGAAAGATGGGCTGCTTTAATGTTTAACAGAGAAGTACGGTACTCGTGTACGGTCCAATGCAATTCTTCTGAAGGATTTTGAAAGACACTCTTTTAAATACATCACAGGGATGACCTAAAGTAGGCAGTTCAGTTTAGGTTGACAGTATACAGGCTTTAAGGTGGATAAATTGCAGCAGCTGCAATGATCCAGAGGAACCAAGATATCTTGAGTTTCAAAATTGATAGAAGGAAACCTGGATAACAATATATAACCATGTCAGTAGTGATTAGTGGTGCTTGGAGGCTGGTCATTTCCAGAGCAGAAACAATTATGCCATCTTCTGTAGTGCTAGGAATCAGTAACAGATTCATTGTGCTCTGGTGAACGAGAGGATATAAACTTTCAACTCTCGCTCTTGTCTATGAATGGTTGGACATAGAGGAAGGAAAGGAGGAAAATTGTGAAAAAATTGACTACTACTTTGCTTTGCCTAGAGATGGCTGCCATCTAATTCTAGCAGTCTTCAAAAGTTTTCTTTCAGATATGAAGGAATGTGGAGCTTGGACATGGGGGAGAATAGCAAATCATTGAAAGACTACTCGGTCCTAAGAAAGAGGAAAATGTGAGAAAGAAACTAAAAAATAAATTTATGTACCGGTATTTATTTAAATAGCTTACAGGGCCACCCACATCACAGCTATTACTCTGGGTAACACAAACCTCAACCCACAATGGCCAAGGTTAAAACAATAACTGCAAAAAAGCACATCAGCAGCACCAATGCCCACCTACCTCCTTCCTCAAACGCTTGGGGAAAATAACCCCACCGTGATTTTTCTTGACATATGATGAAGCAAAGAGACACACTGGTAGGCGTTCAAGTTTCTGGGTTCTATCCTACAGCAATAAAGAACATTCTGAATCCCTATCCCGCCTGTTTCTTGACTTTGCCCGCCTTGAAGGGCTGACAGCGGGATTATTGGTAGTTTTTATTAAAAGCAAAGGCCTACTCTTTTTATTAAATGTACTTCCTGCCATTTCCTCCTCCAGGTTTTCCTCATAGTTACCACGTTGTGAGATAAGTTGGGCTCAAGAGATTGGCCCAAGTGGGCTTCCACAGCTCAGCCTTCCCCTGTATCACACTGGTGGCTTTTAGGTTGTCTGTTTTGTATTAATAGAAAAGCCGGAAATATGTACTCGTATGACTTATAAGTAGAAATCCCATTTGGGGAACAGGGATATATGGCATCTGTCATTGATAATGACAGATTCCCAAGTTTAGTGCTCTTCACACTATATTTCTTTTTTCTTTGCCGGTTGAGAAGAAAAAAAAAGTAGTGAAGCACATATAGCTTCATCCTTTTATATTATTTTAATTGATTGGGAAAAATGAATACCAATCATTACAAAGTAAAGCGTTTGATCAGCGTTGCCACATATGATTACACAAGCATAATCTTATATAGCATTGTTGATTAATACCTATTCTTTATCTGTAAAGCAAGGAATGAAAATGGTGAGGGAGAAAATCAGTCTTTCTTACCCTATTGTATATGTCCCACTTGCTTGTTAAATGGCACAAAGGTGCATTAATCTTCCTATAGTGAGCTTGTATGTACAGTTCATGGTGTCTGTGCGCCAATCTAAGTGAAGCTAGTCGATCTTACATTAAATAATCTAACTGCATCTTGTATAGTTCTGAATTACATGATTTAAGAGGGAGTGGATTCACTCACAGAAAGTCCGCATGCGGTGATATATGCTAACTGTTTAATGCACTTCATGGATCATTGCCTCTTAGGGCATAATTAAACTGGGAATAAAAGAGCTTTTACCATAGTCACATTGTAGCAGCAGCCGAGATATCTTGATCCAAGTACAAAAAGACACAACTTCCCTCATTCTTACCCCTGCTAGTTTGTACAAGAAACAGTTGACTGAGCTTTCTTCTGCACTGATGCAGCTCTATGCTTTTAGGATCCATCTTATGGCTGGCCGATTTCCTACAGGTGCTAAAAGGGATGCTGCGTCAACTGAGATGGAAGCCACCTTTATTGAAAACCTCAAATATGCTGCTGACATCTTGGAACAAGTATGGACTGAGTGGAAATGGGAGAATTACCAGATTGCCATGCTTCTTCCAGAAAGGGAAAGGATTCTATTTAATATTGATTTTATTTGGGTGGGAGGGAAAGACTATTACTCTCCAGATGTTGCTGAACTGCAACTCTTCCCCCTGTGAGAGCCAGACTGGCTACTGGGGATTGTTAAACTTTCCTGAACTCCGATTTCCAAGAATTCCATAGAATCAAAAGAACAGCAAGAACAGACTGCTCAGAAAAGCCATAATCCAATTACAGGTAGACCTCGCTTATTACCTTGTGCAACGTTTAAAGTTACAGTAGTGCTGCAAAAAAAAAAAAAAA
>QLTV01003654.1:1148191-1172995 GCA_003457575.1 Thermophis baileyi
ATATACACACACACACACACACACACACACACACACACATATATATATGTATACACACACACACATATACATACATACATACATACATACATACACATATACAAACTGGCCTAAAACTGCATTGTGTACTGTGCTAGAAAAGCAACAAATACAAATTTCATTTATATATATATACACACACACACACACACACACACACACACACACATATATATATGTATACACACACACACATATACATACATACATACATACATACATACACATATACAAACTGGCCTAAAACTGCATTGTGTACTGTGCTAGAAAAGCAACAAATACAAATTTCATTCTAATAGCGAAAATACTACCAGTTCATAAGGGTGGATAATCAGGAATTATTTTTGGTTGAACTTTAGCAAGCTAATTAGAAAGGTCCAACAGGGCACAATTCAACTGGAAATGTCTTACCAGGTACTGGGTACCAGCATCAGCATTCTGGAAATGGCGACAACTCTGTGGGAAACGACTGAGTAGGACTTTGATAAGACTCTGGTACCAGGAGGCAGTCATAGTGAGGAAGCAGCTCTGCCAGGGAGAGGAAAAACGGGTAAAGTGGGGGCAGATCTTTTGCAACATGCAGAGAATGCAAAATAGGCAGACAGAGTATGATTTCTGGAATTCTTTCCAGCATCTTTACTAGCAGTGTCCATAGAAAGTGTTGTGTTTCCCCATGTAAGGAAATAATGTGTGGGCTATCATGCTTGTAGCCAGAGTTCTGACTCCTTGCTTTCCAAAGTTTCACTGGGTTGGAAAAGGGGTCTTTCTCGTTATAGAATTATTAGCATTTTCTTCCCTTCTGAGTTTTCTGTAAGGTGGAGTATTTGTATGAATACGGAATTTGGAAGCCCAATACGACACCACATTTAATGGCTCTCCCCCAGGCCTAGATTAACTTTGGCAGATAGATTCCTGCAAAGTGAGATGTTAAAACCATGCATTCAGAAATACTCCCAGAATCATAACTAAAATTTCAAGTTGTGTATAGAAAAATATATTGGACAAAAGCCATCCCACAGTAAAATTATTACCCTGTTAGTTCTATCTACTTGTTGGGCACATCATTAGCCTATTGATGGACCTGGCCATCCAAAACTGTATCGCCCCAATCTACCTTTTGACTAACACAGACCTTCTTAAGCCTATGGGTAAACTTATCCACCCCAAATCCACTGGTGCTCTATGTCTCTGTTTGTAATGGAGACAGGCCATCAACATTTCTTACTTTCATATCCTTTCTTGCTCATAGCCTGGTTCGGTCTACTGCTCTTATTGTGGGGCCCAACACAAATGCATACACAGTAGGACCATTAAACTGAGTACCCTTGATTGAGTTCAGCCACTTACCAACTGGGCATCAATGTCAGCAATGGACTTCTTATGCACAGCATCCAACAGCTCCTCCAGTTCACTTAGAGACAGCTTGCCCAGCTTAAGCTTGTCAGAAGCCAGAGGTTCCAGCAAGAAGAGCCTCTTCCAGAGGTTGTCCCGGCGACAGTGGCCCTTGGCACATTGTACCATGGTGCTGAGCTGTTTCTGGGCAGCAGCAACCTCAGAGGCAAGTAATGGAAACAGTGGGGAGGTGTAGAAGAGTCCTGGGCCCACCTTGACCTGCGGGCCACCTGCATAGAACTCGCCATGATCGTCTACCTCCTCCCAAGGATCTGGAACTTCCTTTCGCTGCCGGCCTCCCTCTGCTGTCTCCCATGCCGAGCGTCCCAGGACAGGTTCTAGTGCCTCTCGCTGTAGGCGTGGCAGTTTTTTGAAGCGTCGCATGTCTGCTGTTAGTCGAGGGAAGAGTTCCCGCTGGCTTGTCATGATTACATAATATTGCAACCTGGAAAAGGGTAAACAATTGTCATGCCTTTCGCAGATGACCCTGTTTACCAACAGCCTTATGCACAGCATCCAATAGCAACATCTTCCCTGCTCTTTGACTTGTTCATAATCTCTCTAACCCAATAATCTTATGTCAACCCAACAAGGTAGGCCAGACTAAGAAACCAATGCTACATATGTCAGGACTACTTTCATTGCAGTTAGAGATAGCATCAGAATCTTGCAAGTCCGAATGTGCTTTTTTCCTCCCTCACTTTACCTTTGTGTGAACTAGGGAAAGGCCTGTCTGAGATATTAGTTTCTTGGCTTAGATGCAACCCTGCTTTTCTGACCATTGCTTTAGTAGCGGTTCTTTCTCTTGTCCTTCAAGGCCATTCCCTGCACCCTCTATATCCGTGGTGGCGAACCTATGGCACACGTGCCAGAAGTGGCATGCAGAGCCCTCTCTGTGGGCACATGAGCAGTTCAGCTCTGCCGCGCATGCGCGTGTGCCTCCCGCCAGCCAGCTGGTCTTCGGGTCTCTGCCGCGCATGCAGGGGGCGCATGCGGGGGGTGCACACACATGCGTGGGGGGCTCGCACATGCATGGGGCGGGGCACATGCGTGGGCCCTGCGCACACATTGCATTTGGGGAGTTCGCACGCGCGCGCGCATTTGGGCACTCGGTTTGGAAAAGGTTAGCCATCACTGCTCTATATCTTATGGCCTTCCCCTGGATAGTCCTGGGCTATCTATCCACTAATGTACTACAGCTAAACTATATCTCTGCTTACCTTTTGTTTAACATTGTAAGCACACCCCGGTCTTCTAAAGTGGAAGCCTGAAAAGTTGTCCAACTTGTTAGTCTTCCCTGCCTGCCTTCACTCTTACCGTAACATGTGTCGGTCTGCCTCGCTCTGGTCTTCAAAGGGCACAGCACTGTGGCACACAAGCAGGGACACATCAAAATCATCATGATGACGCAATCCCTCTGAATCTTTGTAGGAACCAGAGCTGTGAGCAGAGAGAAGTGTGGGAATTCTTTCAGTAGTGGAAAAAAAGCAGTTGCAGTTGTTTCCTCCACAATGTTTACTATTAATGGATAGGCTACTATTGCAATAGGCTGCTCGACATAACTAAAAGCAGAAAGACAAGAAATTAACCCTCAACTTGAGTGTTGGTATGCCTTTAACTCAACTCTAGAACTATGGGTTTTTCCTATAGACATAGGGAATGTTTGGAGTTTGTAACATTATTTGTGCATTGTTCAGCTTGAATTAAAAGACATTCACTAGGAACAGTTCAATAAGAATGGAGTTACAGAAGAAAAGACTAATTGGAAAATCTTAAGTGAATCTAATGCAAAGGATAAATGAGGAGTGTGGGCCTCTGTTCTGTTGTTACACCTTGAAACTATCCAACTAGCAGGATAAACTTTGTATTTATGTTCTCATGTAGTTGTATCTGTTATTGTGCAGACATTAAACTCAGTTATAACATCCTCAAGTGCCAGAAGAGATGTGAGCCTACTAATATGCTTTGTAAAAGATGACTGGCTTCCCTTCTTGACTCAATCCTGAATAATCAAAATTCTTAATCACACGTCATTAGAAATTAATACAAACATTAGCATTTCAAAAGGGTGCAAATCTTTGCTAGACTTGTTAGAAGCAGGACGGTATGAGCTACTGCAAAGCAAATTCAGGGCATTATGTGTTAAGGATTAGGCAACAAAGGAATACAACCATAAAGACTCAGCACTTCAGTTACACAGGTGCTCGACTCACCTATTAGAAATCAAAGCAATTGACAACTTGGAAAAGACTGCCTGGTGCTTTGAAGCGAGAGCCTAAAATGCAGGCAGCAAGAACTGGGCTTTACCCTGTGCCACAACTGGAGGGGGAGGCAGAAGGCCTTGTTCTATTATAAAGAAAGTGGACGAGACAGGTTTTGAACAGAAGAAAGCTCCCTGTGGGTATTAGACTCCAGCAGAAGCAATAAAGAAGTCAAGCAAAAGACAGAAGTAGGAAGAATGTGAGGGTGGAAAGCAATAGTTGCAAGCAATCTGAAAATCATGCTGCTCTCGTGGGATTTTCAAAAGGATCAGAGATTATTAGTTTAGGAAAGGAAGCAAATGTTTTCATCTTTCTCTCTTCAGCTATTTGCAATGGTAAGCAGAGAATGACAGGTTAAACTTTTATTATTTTAGACTCACGGAGGACATATCAAATGTAAAATGTAAGGACCAGGATTTAAAGCAACCTTCTAAATAAATTATGTGTGGGTTTTGTTTTTTGGGGGTTTTTTTTATTACAAAAATAAGGGTTCTGTTGCTGAAATTGTGGAGGGTGAATTAAGTAAGATACAGATGTGTCACTTGTAGCATACAATCCCTCAAAAGCTTGGCCATGCCCCTCCCAAACTTCCAGAAATTGTTAACAGTTTTTGAAGTGTCATAAAGTTGCCATTACTCACCAGTAGAATTTATAACAGTAACTATATTAAGCTTTCATTTAAATATAAATGAAATCCAATTCCATTTTTGTTTTAGCCCCACCTAACTACTTTTGTAAATGTGATTCTAGCATACCACTTAGAAATCAGGGGTATCTTTTTTTCGGCCTGCAAATAATTGTGTATTCTTGAATTTATTTACACACACAGAGAGAGCCAGTTTTACTTTCAATAAATAATGCTTCAAAATTATGATACATTCATATTGTCTCAAATATGTATTTTTTACCTAGTCAATTAATTCCAAGAAAACCCAAGAATCTACACTTTAAATTACAGGCATGGCTTGGCGTTATTGTAGTTGTACTAGGTGCCTGATAAATGTAAAGATAAATTGCCTTTTACATGACTGCACTGGAAAATTCACTGCCCAAACATTGCAGGTGGAATTCTGGGAGCAAATAAGTGATAGCAACTTTTACCAAATCCTTAGAAATGCATTAGACTCACACACCTGTTCCAAATGGAGACCAGCGCATATTCATTTTGCTCAGAGCTAGGAGTCCCTTTCTTGCTCTCATTGCTAGTTCCTGGTCGGGCCATGCGCAGGGGTTTCATATGATAGGTGCTGGCATGATCAGTTATATAATTATAGAGCTGATGGGCTGTGATGGTGTTGGTAGGCAAAGCTAGTGTACCTGTTGAAAAAGAGAAAAGATATGGTGGGTTGTTTATCAGCATGAAAGAAAACTAAAATTAAATATTCCTCCCCATCAGGGTGGGGAGGAATACGTAAGAATGAAAGGCTTCTTTAATCTAAATAATTCTAACCTTCAGAGCGAAGCTATTTTGCTTCATATTTTATGTTATGACTGATAGAACCGTGGTGGCACAGTGGTTAGAATGCAGCATTGCAGGCTAATTCTGCCGACTGCCGGCAGTTCGATTCTCACCGGCTCAAGGTTGACTCAGTCTTCTATCCTTCCGAGATCGGTAAAATGAGGACCCAGATTGTTGGGGGCAATATGCTGACTCTGTAAACCGCTTAGAGAGGACTGTAAATCATTATGAGGCTGTATATAAGTCTAAGTGCTATTGCTATGTCATCATCATGTACTCACCTGCTTTTTTTGTGTTCTTTAATTAGATGTGACAACAATGCAGTTGCTCCTATTGCTTGTTTCTTAGCTATCTTTTGTAGGGGATTTGTAAGAGAGTGCCTCCCAGATTTCTTGTACCACCTGAATTTTATATAAACTGTATTGTTTTATTTAAAAAACGATTTGATGGAAAACTAGCATGATGCAAAGAAATTACCAGTCTTCAACATAATTCTGAAGTGTAAACCCATTAGGTTGTCTTATAAGTAAAAATGTTGGATGGCTACATAGTTTAGAACTGTTCTACGTGCCATGGAAAAGCCAACATAGAAGTTGCTGGAAATATTCTGGAAGATTAAAAGTACATTGAGCAACCTCAATGTACTTTTTGTGACTAAAGAGCCTTGGTCTTTTAATACAAATGAGAGATGATACTACAAGATATAAGGGCAATTATACATTTTTATGTATAGTCCTGTTTATATGATGTATTGATTTATGTAAAATTACTTTAGTAGCTACCTAGAAATGAGACACAAAATAAACGTGGATTGTTTCTTACCCATTTGTAAACTGTCCTTAGACAATTGGCTAAAAAGACAGTGCATCACAAAACATAAATGGCAATAAAAATATTGATAGTGCCTTGTGATATTCCACCCATTTCCCTTGAACTGTAAACCTGCAGAGTGACACAGAACTATTCAGATGGGCCTGTTCCTTCTGAAAGATCTCCCCAAACACTCTGCTGGAATCCTCACCCTGAAAAATGTGGTTGCGTCCAAACTTGGGGATGTCAGGATGTTGGGTGATGAAGTCTTCCAGGAAGCTTGTGAGGTGATAACCTTGCCGTAATGCCATGTGAGATCCAAGTAGATACTGGTGCACAATACGCAGGTGAAAATCATAACTGAACGAATGCACGTGCATAAGATCACGTACTTTGTCACACTCCTCTGTGAAGAGCATGGAAAGCTGAGGAGAGAACAGTTGGAAGTGAGAGCCTAGCAAAAATAGCATATCATCAGATGGTTTGGGTGCAATGGATCCAAACAGTACTGAGAAAGGGATAATGATGGAAGATACCTGAGTGAATACTCATTTCATTACCAAGCTAAGCAACATATAATCACTGTAGAAATGTGTTTTGAACAGAAAGTAGTTTGATCAGTAGTCCTAGTATACTGAACTCTGGGGCTGAAATGCTAGGTAAGGTTGTGTGCTTTTGCTCACCTACCAACAGAAACTTCTGGGATTCAAACTATACAATCTTTATCCAGCCAGTAATCTAGCTTGGTTCATAAATTGCCCATTTTGCAAAAGTAGTAGAGACAAATTATGCTGGGAAAAATATCTACAATGTAAGTAGAAATTCTCAGTCAATAATCATAAAGGATACATTCTGAAGGAAAAATTGAATTGTACAGAATAAGTCTGTTCTAATCTCTGCTTTAGGAGAATTAGGCAGGATTTTTTTACTTACTAGACCTGGAAGAATTCTGGTACAGGTCATATTCCATATCATGAGAATTCATCAAGCAAGTATGAAAACTGAAAGGCCTCTGATATATACGCTGCTCCATAAGAAAGAAGGACTGTGATTTTTAAGTTACTACCAAGTAATATACCAGAAGGAACATTTTAACTGGTCACAGCAGTGGTTGAAGCCACTGAGGGCTTAAACTGTCAAAGTTAACAAACGTATGAGGACCTAGTCTTATCTCAAATGCGCATATAGCAAAATTTATATGAGGGTGAGAGGAAAAACATGTTGGGAGTTGCTGGCTTGATTTAATTCATCAGGAAAATATTAATAGCAGTAGATGCCACTGTTAGGAAAACAGAAATAATCTAGGGATCTGCCTTTTCTCAAGATGAACGAATTGTGAATAGAGAAGGTTGTGAACAGATTCAACTAATAAGTACAGCTTCCCCAAATGCAAATGGGCATTTGCATTTCACAAAATGCAAGTGGTGTCATCATTACATCTTTTAAAATTACCCTTCACTACTTAAAACTTTCCAACTTAAAACAATTATAGTGTAGTTTCTTTTATAAAGAGGACCAAGCTTTGAATTTTTGACTGGAAGGATAATTTTGAAATTGGGCAGGTAGAAGGCAGCATCTCCTAAATGCTCAGAAAATGTGTGCCTTTAAGTAACTTTTCACATACTTTTCTGTTCATTTTTATGGTTCCCAATCCAAACTCTTACACTTAATGTTCCATGAGTGCCATTCCTCTTCTTCCTCTCCTCTATCCCAAATTTACTACTGAAACTAAGAAAAAAAACATTGCAACATGGATCTGGTAAAAATATTTACTAGATTATACAGTTTTATATTTATTTGGTTTCTTCAATATCCCAGAAATTGGTTACATTTAGATTCAAATTAAAGAATGTCAGTTTCTGACTGGCAATTAATGAGCAGATTCAAAGATGGAAACTTTTACTTGGGAACAGGAAAGTCCCTCTAGATATTATTGGGCCAATTCCTCAATCATTAGCTATGGTGGTTGAGACTTATGAAATTGGAATCCAAGAAGAACTGGAGAATCCAAGGTCCACCCATAAAAAGGAACTTGCAAAAATATATTTTCACATTTTGATGCCCCATGCAGTAGACACACAATATAAACATTAATTATTTCCTGGATCTGAAGGAAGGAATGTCACTCAGTCAGATCTATATTCTGTGCTCACACTATTCTGGCGGACCAACTTCCCCAGTGCAGTAAGAGTATTAACAAGGTGTAGACATGACCAAACAAAGAACCAACCCGAGGGAGAAATCGCATCCTGTAAAACTCAGTCCACATCTGCCCCTAATGAGATAATGAGAGGTGGTCTGTAACTCTGCACTCTGCGGATCGCTGGTACAGAAATTTTTTTTTCAGCAAAAACCACAGCATAATAGAGGAACCAAGATGCAACTGAGATGCACTCCATTCTGGAAATCAAAGCTAAGGACTACTGAACAGATTGTCAGCGTAACATAATAGGAGAAAAAAAACCCTGCATTTATAAAAATTAGAGAAAGTCTGCAGCAACAAATCAAGTTTGCTGCATGCTTAATGGAGGAGAGGTCAGGCCTTTCGATATCATAGAATCCCAGGCCTGACAGAATGTAGGGAACAGGAATTTTAAAAATAGTGAGATATGGGAGGATGCTCCCTCAAGCTCTGCTATGTTTTTTTCATTGTGGAGGGGGTATTCCTGGGAGGGAAGAGCAAAGAGTGCCAGGAGTATATATCCCAGCTGGGTCAAAGTCTGCAAATCATCCCAGTTACCTAGCTAAAGCAACTAATATACAACAGCAGCAATATAGGAAACTGATGGAGGTAGATTTTATGCATTTTAGTGAAAATGGCAAAGGCATAATTTCATAGTGCGAGGGAGATGGCAAACCATTTTGCATTTTATCATAAAACCATGTGGATGGATAACCTAAGCGGATTAACGATATAGTGCTGGTTGACAGACCTCTCAGGTTGGATGGTGCTTAACATGGAGCAGATGATCAACGATTAGGCAATTACAAAACTGAAAAACAGCTACTAATGTTTATGATGTGGCTATACTGAAGCCTTCCAGATGTCTATCTGCTCATATTGCCATACAGGAAATCTAAAGCTGAAAAGGAAATTTCAGTAGGAACATGGAAGATAAGAAGCAAGAACAGTGAAAAATAAAATGAATTGATTACACATTAATATCTTAGACATCAGTGAATAGAAATGGATTGGAATTTGACTCTTTCAAGTGACCGTACTGTTTGCTACTCAATACACAAAAACAAGGAAAGAGTAGCATGGATTTCATTTTTCAGGATGGTTATAGCAACAAGAGTTAATGGACACAACGCCGTCAATGATCAAATAATATCAGTGAGACTTTGCACACAACTCTTTTACATAACAATCATCCACATTTATGCCCTAACCACTGATACAGAAGAAAAGGGTTTTATGGTCCAGTTCAATAAAAATCAACAAAACATGAAAGCAAGATGTGCTGCTTTTGGTTGCAAGAAGGAGGAAAATGTATTTGGAAAATGTATAGCCTAGGAACAGAAATGAAGCAGGAGAATGACTTATTCATTGGTAAATAAAACAATGCCTATATACATCATTAGCAGATGATTTGTAGAAAAATCAATTCACTATATTATTATACAAATAGGTGGAAGACCTCAGTAACAACAGTCAAGGTATGGCTAAGAATTGAAATCACAAATGGCTCATGTACAAGTTGAAGTGGAAGAAGTAACCCACCAGTTTCCACAATATGAACTTGAGCATCTGCCCACCATTTTCAATGAGAACACTGGGAATCACTTTGAAGTCCTTTGAACCTCATTGGCAGGCAACCAGAGGAACTGTGGAATTAAATCAAGTAACTTGTTTAGGATGAATGTGAAGAGAGACTGCCAAAAACCAAGAAACAGAAGAAAGCAAACTAGATGTCAGAACAAATGGTGACATTGCCAAGAGAAGACAAACTGAAGCCAAGAAAGAGAATGATCTCAAGAAGGAACTTCAAGAATTTCAGAGATCTGTCAGAAGATAAAAGACGCAATACAATGACATCTATAAAGACACTGAAAAATGGAAACAGACGTGGAACAAAGATAGTCCTCCTAAAGATCTCCAAAATTAGGAGGAGGTTCTAACCTTGGACTTGTCTACTAAAGGATGCCAATGGACAGATAACAATTATTCAAAAAGGATCAAACAAATTATTTTTCCACACTTCCTCCACTGTACAGTAGAGATGTCAACAGCTAAGTTAGAATATATTCCTGTTTTACAAGAATCTCTACTACTAGAAGATGAACTCAGATCAACATTCCAGTCATAGCTAAGTCAGAAAACTGGAGGAATTGATGGAAAATCTACAGAAATATGGCAAGCAACAGAAAAAAGAATAAGTAAACGTTTTAACAGGACCATGTCAACAAATCTAGAGAATGACACACTAACCACAAAGTAGAAGAAGTCAATATACACAATAGCAAAGAAAAAAAGCAGAATGGGCAAACTATCACACAATATGCTAAATTTCACAGGCCAACAAAATATGATCATCCAATGTAAATTAAAACCATATATGGGAAGAGAGAGGCAGAGGCTCAAGATGGCTTTAGAAAACATTGATGAACAAGAAATATAATTGCTGATAATTGAGTGTAATTATATTATACTCAATTATATTATTGATATTAGTATAATATCAAGCTGCACAATATGCTTAGGAAAATGGGAATTCTGGAACTTCCCATTGTCCTCTTATGACAACCTATACACAGGTTGGGAACCCAAAGACTGAATGAAGAAGGGTGAAACACACAAAAAATTGGCTTCAACTAGGCAAAGGAGAAAAGGCTGCATACCCACTCCTTATTTATTCAACCAAAAGCAGAATATATAATGAGGGAGATTGGATTGGAAGAAGATAAATGTGGTTTTAAAATTTCAGTGAAAAACATTAATAACCTGTGCTATGCAAATGACATTACCCTGGTAGCTGAAAATGCAAATAACCTGAAAGTTCTGGTAATAAAAGTCAAGGAGCAGAGTAAAAAATAGAACCAATATTGAATGTATAGTACAAAAGAACAAACTAATGACTGCAGGTAGAGCAAATAGTTTTAGAACCGACAATAAAGATTCTGAATGGTTAGTTTCTGCTTTTTAGGACCGAATATCAACAAATAGCAAATAAGGCCTTGGAAATGATATTCAGATGCAGCAACCCATCTATATGTTATGCAGGGAATGATTTCCCCTGTGACACTTGAAGGATGTGAAAGTTGGGCTTTGGAGAAGCAGGATAGAAAGACTATTGATGCTTTTGAACTTCAATGTTGGAGAAG
Organism: Thermophis baileyi; assembly: GCA_003457575.1. Taxonomy (NCBI): domain Eukaryota; kingdom Metazoa; phylum Chordata; class Lepidosauria; order Squamata; family Dipsadidae; genus Thermophis; species Thermophis baileyi. Next base: position 1,159,478 of record QLTV01003654.1, read on the forward strand.
ACCCTTGAGAATAAAACAGATAGCCAAGAAAATCGTACAATGGATCATAGAACAATCTGAGCTATCGTATTTTGGTCACATTATATAACTTTGTTCTCTGGAGAAGTCTATAATGCTGGAAAAGGTGGAAGGGAAGACAAGAAACAGACAACCATCCACCAGCAAGGTAGATGGTCTCAATTATATCAACACCGTTAGGAGGCCTGAAGGTTGCAGACAGTCCCAGAGAAAGTTTACCTGTGTGGCCACTAAGACTTGCCACTCAGCTGAAAACTTATAATCAATCAATCACTCAATAACTCACAGGAGAGTGGTCACTTGAGGAGCAGGATTCTGAATGCCTAAGTTACAAAAATCAAGAAAACAGACAGCCTATAAGGTTCAAGCTGTCTCCTGTGCATCTATTTTGACAACATTTTCTACATCCACCAGGTTTTACCTGTTAGGGAAACCCTAATCATGGCAGTATTACCTGTGAGTTGACAGTCTGGCCCATGGGGATTCGTGAGCATTCCAGTGCATATTGTTTCACACAAAAATAGCATCCCTAAGAGGACCAAAAGATGAAATATCAATTTTCATCTGTCCATAACAGCCATACGTTGCAGTTACCTTTATTAACTATCCCACTCTGAAAACTATCCTTGGAGTTTATCCTATTTGCTTCTTGTAGTATTGCAACATTTATTTAGAAACTGTGAGGCAGACAGACAGAGTGCGCGTAAAATCTATAAAAACAGAAATAGTATTTTCAAATATGTCCAATTTCCAAAGGGAATTTGTATGAAACAACAACAAAAAAGAGATGTAGCTATATGCCATTTAAACCTTCAAGAAGGTTAAAAAAAGTGAAGTGGCATAAAAGCATCTAAAACTAAGTAAAATAAAATGAGTATCATTCCTTAAAACAGCTAATTCACTGATATTGCTTCCATCTATGATGGTTATCTCAACTCTATTTTTCCCTCTATAGCTCAACTGCTGCGTATGGCCCCAGAGAATTCCAAAACTTGTTACAAAAGATACTGTTTAATCTGATATTAAGGACAAATGGCTGAATATGTAACTGAAGGCATCATAACAATATATTTGATTTAATTACATTTGAATATAAATTTAAATGAAATAAAATCAAGATTAGTTTGTCTCAGATTCAAACCATATTTTTTACCGTGCCAATCCAAAAAAAATACTTAACTGAAACATGGCCTTCAGCCTAGGAAGATTACACACACACACAGACACACTGCCAGCAATTCTAGTGCATACCATCTCACAATAGTTGGCTATACCCTAGTTATATACCCTTAGTTTCCCCATTGTACTTGCAATTCATCTTGAGAATGTGCTGACCTAGGAACCTTGACTGTTGTTAAACCATATGGTCCGGTCATGGCAAAAGGCAATTTCCACTCACCTGGAAAGCCAATTCCATTAGTACAATGCCCCCAGGCAAAGCTCTTTGCAAATGGTATGCTGTGACAGGAGGGTTCGTGGTCTAGAAAATCAATACATTTTTTTTTTCAGGAGTACGCCTCCAAGATGGTTACCTAGAAAACATGCTTCCAAAGGGATCACTGGCTAGGAAACATGAGGTCCAATCTCTCTGTTAGATGGCCCATCCTCCCTCCAGCTAAGCACCTGTCTATGATGAAGCAACAATGCCAACAGAGCCTGCTAGCACCCTGCCCATAATTAGCTTTCTTACCTTTGGACTCCCATCCACCTTTGGCCTGGAGTATGAGAAGGAGCCCCGTGTCTCACCAGCCATTGATGCCAGAGCTCTAATCCGGCTGGTGCTGCTGGGAATCCAGAATAATACAGAAAGACGTTCAAAGACCTACCAGGATAACCTCTTTTTTTTTAAATTCAATATATCGTAAACAAACTTAAAATCTTGCATGTCTACTTTTAACAATGATAATTGTTAAAATTGTTACTTTTAACCTGATAATTTTTCAACCACATTTTGCAGGAAGTTCTCTCCCAAAGAAAGCATGTCTCTGCCATATGCTTTGGTGCAACCCAGAACAGTTAAAAAAACAAACCAAAAAAACCCAACCCCTCTTCCCACCTCACTTGTAAATCACCTGTCCTTGCTAAATCATACTAACCTGCGAGCAGGTGAGGCTGGGCGCACCTGTACTAAGATGAAGCCCATGCTCTGCAGATACTGTATGTATTGCTGGAGAAAGGCATGGCATAGTTCCAGCAGCCAGGCCTCATCCTTGGATCGACATGGTAGCCCTTCTGCAGAGTCACAACTGTGGCTACGGTCCCTACCAGATGCTGTGGAGTCATTGGAGCGATGGCGCTTCTGAATGCGAGCAAATAATCAGACAAAGATATTTTTCTCAGAAAAAAGTTGAATTGATGTAATGTAATAAACCTTACAGTGATATCTGGGCTTCAGTCTTGCAGTGACCCCCAAAACTACTTTGATAATCAGGAGAGAATCAGACCATATAAATTCAGCCCTTCCTTGTTAAGAATATAAAGTAATAATGGGATTTAATGGACCTTCATGGAAAGGACTTGGGATACAATGGACAAAAACTAAGTCTAGACATTCCCCCCCAAATAATAGACGATGTTCGTCAAACTGTTTCTGAGAAGATTAGAAAGAATAAGAAGTCAGAAGGAAGTACGATGATTTGAAAGGTCTGAAAAGGTTTGGGACAAGGTCCTGTGGGAAGACTGGCATCAATGGTTGGGTGGGCACCATTGAGAACCATGTTGAAAACACTAGGAGGTCTGAGGTATAATTTCATGCATATGTTCATGTATTCTAGTCCTTATGACCAGAATTGGGACCAGAATTTCCATTGCTAAGCAATGCGGTTGAATCCAGCAATCTTGGCAGTCTTGGTTACAATCATAACTCCAGATGTGCAGGTCGCTATGAGGGAAAGTGGAGGGAGTTGCAGGTAAGGAGTGCAGGGATGCTGCAAAGAGGTGGGAGAAGCCTGACACACGCTTTTCAGGAGTTGGGGGGGGGTTGTTGAAGTGTAGGACAAACTCAGGGAGGTCAGGGAAAGAAGGTACAGGGTCTGTGCACGTGCACAAGTGCAGGGAATTTGGGGAAAGAATATGCTGTGGCTGACGGGGCTTTTTGACGCACCACAGCTCTGGGCCTGCAGAAAGTCCTTCAGCCACAGCATAGCATAGCATGACGTTGAGCCCCAGCCTGAAGCGCCACAACCCCTCCCGTCAGGTCCCAGCTGCAGTCACCCTTCCTACCTTGCACTCCAAGGCCCCCACTGCCCTGCGCTCTGCTACCCCAGCTGACCTTATTACCTTCTTGCTCTTGCTGCTAATAAGGCCTGCCCAGCCTGGCCCTTCATGAGGAAATTGCTGATCACGTGAGGCCATCTTCCTCAAGTCTCATGAGATAACTACCATGCATGGCCTAGGGAAGAAAGCCTTGTGTGCCAGCAGCTGCCTTGTGAAAGGCCAGACCAGGCGTTCTTGGTCAGCAAAAGCAGAAGATGGCGAAGGTCAGGGGCCATATGGACCAAAAGGGTATAGATAAGGGGAGTTTGGCTGGTGGGGAGAGTTGAAGTGCCCTTGAGGTCATACATGTGGGCAGGCTGCCAAGTGCCCCATGATTGCATGACTGTGGGGATGGTGCAACAGCTGCAATTTCAGCAACAATTATAAGTCCCTTCATTCAGTGCCACTGTAACTTCAAATGGTCACTGAATGAAGGTCAAGGGCTACCTATAAAATGGCGGACCCCTGCTTTAAATAGAAGTTTTACTCTAATCTCGTTTATCGGGCTCTTATCAAATCGTTCACTCAATTAGTTCAATCTGAGGAAAAAGAAATCCTCTTATGAGCCACCCCCGTAAGCCTTGAGGAGGAAAGGGATTACAAAAGGTGTTTCCCTTTCCCCTTGTTTCACCTTGCCTTCCAGCTTGCTTTGTTGGTCTGCCTGAATCTGCTGCCGGAAGCCTGGATCAAAGAGCAGGGGCGTAGCACAGTAATGGACCAAGCGTGACGATTGCTTCAGGGTGTCTAGGTCTGCAAGCTGCACATATACACACAGGAGAAAACTTTTGCATATTGCTAAGCCTATTTCATGTATTAATACCCCACTGATATAACATTCCTGGAGAACAAAGGGGAAGCTTTCAAAGGGAAAGATGCCATAAGCTCCCTCTTAACCTTTTTTCTCTGGACAATAGGCAACCTATGGAGGTATGGCGTACCGCTGACCTTATGTGAATGTCTGCTCTATTAAATATATGCAGACAACCAAACAGGAACAAGAAATAAATTTATCTGCTGCTTCAAACTTACTTATCTTGCAAAAAGGGGCTGTTTCAAATGGAAAGAAAAACTATCAACGATTATCAGACCTGCTGTGACATAGCCAAGACAATGTATGAAAATTAATTTTCCTTGCACTAGTGGCGAATATATGTAAGCTCAGGGTTGAATTGCTGGGCTTTTGGTGTTCTATAAGCTACATAAAAACAGCCACCAAACCCTACTGTATATTAATGTGCTGAAGGCTACCCAGAGTCCCTTGGGAGTTGGGCGGCATACAAATTTAATAAATAATAATAATAAATAATAATAATGGCGTTACCGAGTAAGGTAACTAAACATCTGCAAAATGAGAACAAGCTCAGAGAGCACTAAGAACCCAACAAGTAACAATCTGTCAATATTTAATGAAAAACTAATTTCTTGCACTATAAGATTTAATAATGGAGCCTGAATCGGGGATATTATTCTGGCTTTTCTTAGGTCATATAAATCTTTTGACTTTTAAATATATTCAGAGCAGTTGACAGCCAATTCATTTGTTCTTCTGAACATAGTTGTTCTTGCTGGCTTCTAGATTGCAAATGTAACTAAAGTCTATTGTGGCTCTTGGACAGAGAGACGGTGACCTCCTGGTATGCTATAGTTTCTGGTAGGCTGTCCTTAAATGTTTTATTTTGTGCCTTTCAGTCAGTATTGACTTCTTGTGACTGCTTGGACAAGTCCTTTAGTTTTGTTGGCAAGGTTATTCAGAAGTTCTTTCTCACAGCCTCCTTCTTAGGGGTGAGTGACTCACTTTCTACATTTGTACAGTATTATTATCTGCATAAAAACACTGGCACTTTTTAAAACCACCATGATCACACAATTTACAAGAGAAGCGCAAGAATCATATAAGCTCCACACAATACACCTAGAAACAGTATAAGAGGCAGGAGAGGAGAGCATTCCTACGGGTGAACTAGTTTATAGTCTATCAGCTAGTAATGTCCAAACAAGTGATGAACACTGGTAATTAATAAAAATGAATTTATACCAACATGAGAACAGCAGTAATGTAAGTCATCCTCAGAGTACTATATTTCAAGATTACACTGGTTTAATTTACAGTCTTCCCTTATAGTGAAAAACATTTTATGGGATTATCATCATCATTCTTGTAGCTTATCACATCCCAGCCCCATGTCCCATCCCCAAACTCACACTGATGGGCATGTTGGATTGAGCAGAACGCTGTTGCCATGTCACAAAAAGGTTTTCAATCTTCATCTGTTTCTCCAGCTCTGTGGAACGGGAATAGGAGCAGGAGCTGAAGAGAGCAGGGCTCTGAGGTTCTTGGACTATCAGGTTCTTCTTTGCCAGAGAGCAAACTGAAAACTTATGCTTTTAAGAATTCATACACATTTGCCTGTACTATAGATTTGACATCTTCGAAAATGGGAACTATTCTGGCTCTATAGCATTCTATTGCTTTACTTTTATTGCCTTGATGAATTCTTCCTTGGCCAGTTTTCACACAGGGATTCTTAGGATAGCCCCAGAACTGTAATAATGCCAGATCCTGCTTATCACTCCCCTCTACACCTAACTTTGCACTTACCTTTCCTCTCTGTGTTCTTGATCTCTAGGAACTGAGCTCCATGCTGGGCTACGGGGTCATGAACACCCTGTTCTGGGTTGTGAACAATAGGCTGGATGACTGAAACATCTCGAAGAGCTTCGTCAAAGGGCACCATGTCTGGAGGAAAGTGCAAAGGCTGCAAGATGCGTGCAGAACTGCTGAGACGTCCTTGCTCCTTGCTTGGAGGAACACTAGGGCTCCGGATCAGGGCATCAATTTCCAAGGTAGAGTTTAGGAAGGGATTTTGCTCCTGGACAAAGAAAGATGCAGTATTAGTTTAGAGCAGGGGTGTCAAACTCAAGGCCTGCGGGCCAGATCCCGATCTCGGGGTGCTTATATCTGGCCCGCGGGGTCAGCCTGGAGACAGTAAAGGACTGGCCTGTGGTGCCTCTGCCTGCGAAAATGGGCTCCCAATCTGTTTTGGCTGGGACGGCCTCCTGCAACCCTCTGCCAGTGAAAATGGAGATCGGGAGCCCTTTTTCGCTGGCAGTGCGCTTGGGTCACCAAAGGTGCCCCTGACACAAGTAACGTCAAGCTGGCCATGCCCACCCTGGCCCCCCGAGGTCAAACACAACCCTGATGCGGCCCTCAATGAAATAGAGTTTGACACCCCTGGTTTAGAGGCAGCGGAACATCATGAAAACAGAAGCAAAGAATGTAAATACCTGCTTGCTGTCCTCGTGCCAGGGGGTGTCCATATAACAGTAATGATGGAACAGCCCAAGCTTCTGGCTAAGCAGGCAGTGTACTACGTGGGCTCGGGCATTTTGCCACTGTAGTAAGCGAGTGAGAGAGTTGTTCAGGGCACTGCCCAGGTCCACGGACCAATTGTAAGTGTACAGCACCAACTGGAAAGAAAAACGGGACAAGAAAAACTCATTTTCAGCATTGCTGGATCAGACTTCAGACCACCAAATTATTATTTCCCAGCTTTCACACATACCTTTTTGTCAATGATTTCCATGAAGAGGAATCTTTGTCGGGGAGCAACATCACAACCCTTATCTGCAGAGCTAAGCTCAGTACTCTCGAAACGCTGGAATCCTTTGACAGCTAGAAAGATTGCATTATGAAATATAGTTCCTGAACCCCAAAGGCAGTAAAAGACACAGGTTACTTTTTTTTTTTCCATTTCCCTACTGTGCGCTACTCACCTTGTTCTGTGCTGCAGCGCCACTGGTGGAAGCTCCGTCCGAGCAGAGTAAATTGTCGAATAACAGCCGGTCGGGCACTGGTGCCTGGGGTCAGAGAATGTGGCGCAAAGGACATGCCTTGAGGACCACTGCAGCAAAGGGTAAGATGTTACATGTTGGTATGCGAATATCCATCTGGTAATTCCAGCTTCCTCTCCCACATACATTATTCCCATCTTTGTAAAAGAGCTTCCTAAAACTGTAAGCAGCTCCCTATTATCTGGGCAGTTGAGCCTCAGTCACTTACCTGACTTTTTCAAACACTTTGACAGTGGTGTCACTTGCTAAAGTAGTGACGAGATTCACTACTTGCAGCATGATAGAAGGCAGCAGGAAGCGGGAGACACTTTCCAGGACACACTGTTGCACCGATGGACACCCTGTACAGAGAAAAAACCAACATATATCAGAACAAAATTCACCCAGAACATTTCTCAAAAAAACCAAGATGCTTTGTGGCCGTCAGTAAGTTTCATTTATTATTTAACCTTATTCTGGGTGTTACGTTTTTATCATTCACATGACAGCAAGCTATTTTTTCCCCAACTAGGCGAGTTGGACTCAAGGAACAATATCCGAGATTTATATTTTGTTCCTATTGGGGAGTTTTTTTCCTTGTATGGAGATCAAGATTTAAAATACTGTATCAACACAGAAAGAAAAGCAGAATCTCCCCACACTAAGCTAAGCTGAAACCAGGGAAAAGAGAAATGATCAGGACACGAAACTAGAAACATACCCAAACGGTTCATGAAAGCCATCCAGGACTGGCAAGTCTGACTGAAAACTGGGTGCAAAATTCCAACATCTCCCTCCTCTAGCTGGCAAGTCCGACGTCTATGAAGAGAAAATATCAAAGTCCAAGTGGTTCAAGGAGAAAACAGATCCCAGGGAGGAGAAATCATTGGGTCAGGGAGAAGCGATCTCTTGCTCACCGTCATCTCAATTGCCCAAGGTTGACACTATTATCTGTACCTATTAGCACCTGGTTGTCCTATTACTTATCAGATTAGGCCCTTTTTGAGGATGTGGGAGTTTCATGCACCTCAGTACATAAAAAAGTGAAGGATCTGGCATGGAAGAAAGAACCCCTCCCACAATTTCCTAGAATATAATGTGAATGGAAGCTATCAAAAGAGCCGCGGTGGCGCAGTGGTTAGAATGCAGAACTGCAGGCTACTTCTGCTGACTGCTGACTGCCTGCAATTTGGCAGATCGAATGTCACCAGGGTTGACTCAGCCTTCCATGCTTCCAAGGTGGGTAAAATGAGGAGAAAGATTGTTGGGGGCAATATGCTGACTCTGTAAACTGCTTAGAGAGGGCTGTAAAAGCACTGTGAAGCGGTATATAAGTCTAAGTGCTATTGCTATCATGCTTGCCTTTGGCTCTGCTCCTGCTCGGAAGCAGCACGTTCCTGGCTTGAGTGCTGCTTTACACTTTCAGTCTTATGGCGACGGCGACTCCGATTCTCTTCAGGTCGCTCCAACACAATGTCATCTGTAGTTTTGGGGCTTCCTTGGTCTGCCATCTCTGGTTTGCTCTGACAATTAAGACAGAGCAGAGGGAAACATGTCCATTAAGTTTCTGTATTAGACAAGTTTTGATACCGCCACATTCTGCTTTGATACGGTCTTTTTCAAAAATCAAAGAGCCTTCTAATAATCCACACATAATATGATATAAATATATTATTCTGCAACTATAGCACTCAACACATATTGTGGGTCTAACTTGAAACAGGTATACAATTACACCATCAGGCCAGAGGCCTTTTCTAGAGATCCTTTATGGCAGAAGTGGGCAACTAAGTCAACTTTACGACCTGTAGACTTCAACTCCCAGAATTCCTGAGCCAGCATGGAGCAGTTGAAGTCCAGAGTTGCCATAGTTGCCCACCCCTGCTTTATGGGGTAAATTTCAAAGTATTTCCTGGAACTGTGAGACATTAGGCTGAAAAGTACCTCTTAAAGTCTGGGGCTGAAAAATTATAATAATGAACTATAAAGCAAGTAGTGGATAATAACATTATGGCGAGAGTACTGACTAACTTAAGAAGTTCTTAGGTTTGCACTGTGCTGTAACAGTTTTTCGATTTAGTTTCTGTTTGTGAGTTTTGACCCTTCACCTTCGCACTCAAAACAGCTTCCCCCCTCCATTTTTCATAGTCATTACCAGCTTATCCCAGAAGCTCCGTCGTCCCGTCTTGCTTGTAGGTGTGACAGGATCACCCAAACTTGTGGTGGGCACTGAGAAGGGCAGAGGTGGAGGGCATGCTCTGCCTCTGGCATTGTGAGTCAGTCCTTTTGATTCAGACATTGTCCGGCGCAGGCCTCCTGAAAGTACAGCCTCTATTACAGCTAGTGAAAATCCCACACTACTCACACCAGAAACTCCCTCTTTTTCCAGTCACAACTCTTCTCCATAGGAAGAACTGTCTGAAGCCACACGGTTTTCTATGTCTTTCAGAAGCTGCTTTAGCTTTAACGAATCTCTTATTGTTTTATGTGGCAGCCAGTGACAAAGAACTCCACAAAAGGCCATCACAAATCTTCAAAAAGAGCTATAACACCATGGTAAACTGTGTGCCTTTGCACGTGACTATTCCTAAGCTCAAGCCCTGCTATATTCAATGAAGTTCAGAAATGGCAGAAGCCATTTCTTACCCGAAGCCTCGAGAACACTTAGACAATACAGAATTAAATTCACGAAGGCAACTTCCTTTGCTCTTAAGAACAGTCATATGAGAGCCAGGAAACCCTTGGCTGCAATAATTGTGCAGAATTTAGCAACAGAGTAACCGAAAGATCTTACCAACGTTATCTGGATCCTCCAGCTCAGTGGATGTCTCAACGCACAACGGATTGGAGAGCACATGAAATTCCATGAGGGCGTCACAGAGGGCATGGCGCAGGGCATGGCGCAGTCTTTCAGACAGTTGCAACAAGCTGATGTTTCCCTTCTCCCAGATGTCAAAGCGTATTAGAGGAGAGAGCGCTGTAAAGAAAAAGTCTGTTTCAAGAGATTGCCTCTTAGAAAAAGCTACGGCAATTCCCAAATGAACCCTGACCTTGGACTGTGCGCCTGGTCTCATTCTGGTCTCATTATTTTGCTTATGAACTCTTTTGGAAAACAGAAATCTTGCCTTCCTACCTGACTGTGACTTGCCAGGATCACGCTCATGCTTGTTGGCTGTAGTCAAGCTCTCAAAGTCCGCCTCTGGAAGAAATGAAGTGCTCAGCAGGACAGTGGAGGGCCTCACCCAGCGAGCCAGTGAAATGGGATTTCCGCAGTCATCCACAAAGGACAGGGCAATGCACGCGACACCTGCAGGGAAACAGAAGACCTGCTTGAGCCCATTCACCCTAGTACTTGCTACAGAAACTCAGCATCCTTGGGATGCTACTTGGGAAGGTTAAAAAAAAAAAGTATGTGCAGAGAGAAAGGGTGAAACAAATGTGGACAAGGAAATCAACATACATGTGGATAACAAAAGAGACCTGCTCCCACTAGGAATGGGCTTTTACCTACAAAACAGTGGCATTCATTGCAGGCTTAGCAAAATTCAGCCAGCAAAAGCATCAGACAACAGATCAGCCCTCTCTAGATTACTTTTACTTATTCCAGCAAACAGCAGCAAGCAAGCAAGCAAGCAAGCAAGCAAGCAGCTCCTTTCCTGTACCGCGTCAGGATCCCTTGAAAACTGGGGATCAAGGTTTGTGGTGGTAACTCTTCCAGTTCTTCTAACCTTCTTCTGGCCTGTAATGCGCCACATTAATTAGTACCCATGGGGGGGGGGGAACAAGATAATGACAAATGGTAATTCTATAGGAATCACACTTTGCCAAGCAAAATCTCTTACTAATATCTGCATGCCGAAGTTCCTAAGAAGGGTGTGCAAAAAGGTAAGGACACACTCTACAGATAGCATCAGCAGACACTAGCAGTCTAGGTTTTTTAAATGACATCAATTATAGACAGAAGTAGTGAGTTTCGTCCATGCAGAAGGTGCATGATGGCAGAGACACTGTAGATGCTATCTCAACCATGCACCCCATCGTCAAAGGTAATCATAACATGCTCAGCACCTCCTATTAGCATGACCTTGGCCTGATGTAGCCTTTGCATGGAAGAAATAGATCGTGTGGAGATATGTCTCCTAAACCATGCCTAGGAAAGAGAAAGAGAGCCTATTCCAGGCATGCAATAAGCCCTCTTATGGAAGCAAACTGATCCTTTAAGTTTATACTGACTCCCAGCGAGTCTGAAACATAATCCTGTTATTGACTCAACAACCGCGTGAGAACAAAGATAAAGGAAGAGCTAGTAGTGTCATCTATTCTCTGTTAGGTATAGAACCATAAAGCTCAAAGTTGCCAAAAATACTTAGAAATCCATCTGACAATCTACATGTAAAGAACCTGCTCCAAAAGATGCACAATACTGAAGGCACTCAAGTGTTCCAGTCCCATTTCCACTGATCCAGCAGTTTGAAGATCCTGAACAAACACGTCACCAGGAAAATTTCTTGCCCAAGCTCAGCATTTATTCTGATTTTGAGTATAAAATCCATTCAGTAGGGCTGTTTCTAAATGCATTGCAGGGTCAGGAGTCTCCAGCTATCCGTCAACCTACTATCAGTTGCATAGTTTTACACCTTTATTCCAGAGTATCATGGAATCCCACTTCACAATTCCAGGATTACAGAAGAAAATTGTCTATTGCTCTGTGTTGCAAAATAAACCCTACAGCAGTATATGCTCCATAGGTTTATACAGATCTTCTGAAATGTGCATGATGTTTTACTCCCATTTTGGTTTCAAGATGAAAGGTTTAAATGTGAACAGAAAAATAATTATTCTATCTCCACCTGAAGCCACCAAATATGCCATTATTTCCTATTTTTGTTGTGGATTCTTTAACTTTGACAAATCATCCTTACTTGGAAAAAAAAAAGCTTTTCCTTGGAACCAAGAAGAAAGGATAAGAGCTGGAAAAATGGTCTGGGTGACAACACTGAAGAGGAAACATGGGTGACACAGTAAACAGAGCAAAAGCCAACAGCACAGCAGGGATAGGATCAAAAATGAGGATGGGAAGCAGCACTGAAAAAAAATTCAGTGGCCCACTGGAATCTACAGGAAGCTACCTTGAAACTGGTAAGGTGGAAACAGGTGCTGCACAAGATCCAACATGGAACCTACACGACAGAAGAATGGTCAGACACACTTTGAAGTGATGCATTACCCACACAACCAAAGCACAGTGCAGGTGGAAAAGGAGGCAAGAGTATGTCAAAGTACATGCATTATTCTCTCTGCATATAGGCAACACCAATCAACACCAATCAACATTGCCAGCTAAATGAATGGGCCAAACCCCAAAATGTCTTGTTCCAAGCAGAAATATTTTAATCTCTAGTTAGTCTGGCTCCCTATTCAAGAATACAGTATCGTCTCCTACATGTCATTTCATTTTAATCAACATGGATCAGAAAATGTGCGGTCAGTACTGAACAACAAATTTCACTGAATTACAACCCACAAATGGCAGAGAGGGATTTTTAAAAATGTAGTGCCTCTCCATCATACTGGGGACATAGCATTAGAGCTGCCTTTACTAATCCTCCAGTTACACTATACTTCCATTCTGACAATAATCCAGATAACTAACATGGCTACGGACTCTGCTGGTTTAAAAGAATAGGGAACACATCTGGAGAACAATAGATTTGGAAAGGCAGCAAGATACAGTATATAGATGCATGGACGTTTCATAATTTGGTTCATATGGACCAAACAAGAGACAGATGGCTCTTCACAGAATCTTCTATTTTTTTGGTAGCCCAACTAGCCTTTATTCTCATGTATCTAAGACTGTCCAAAAGTGCTCTAGTTTATTGCTAGAGTGTTCTAGTCTTTATCCTATTGTAATAGAGCAGAGATGCTTAGTACCTTTGCCACCAGTGCCTTGACCTCCTGGCTTATTATATAAATAGAGATCCAATTCAGGATTGTTGCTGCTATTCTGGTTCAGGCAGTGCTGAAAAACAAGAAGAGAGTGGTTACTTCAAGCTAGTGTTCAGAAATGCCTCCTTACAAAAGAAAGCTGAAAATTAATAGGGTAGGGTAGGGTAGGGTAGACTTTGGAGGTCTTCTAGTCCAACCCCCTGCTCAGGCAGGAAAGCCTGTACCATTTCAGGCAAATGGTTCAATCTCTTCTTAAAAACTTCCAGTGTTGGAGCATTCACAACTTCTGGAGGCAAGTTGTTCCACTGATTAATTGTTATAACTGTCAGGAAATTTCTTCTTAGTTCTAGGTTGTTTCTCTCCTTGATTAGTTTCCATCCATTGCTTCTTGTCCTACCCTCAGGTGCTTTGGAGAATAGCTAGACTCCCTCTTCTTTGTGGCAGCCCCTGGGATATTGGAACAGT
>QLTV01003654.1:1173098-1196598 GCA_003457575.1 Thermophis baileyi
TTTCCATCCATTGCTTCTTGTCCTACCCTCAGGTGCTTTGGAGAATAGCTAGACTCCCTCTTCTTTGTGGCATCCCCTGAGATATCATGCTATCATGTCACCCTTAGTCCTTCTTTTCATTAAACTAGACATACCCAATTCCAGCAACTGTTGTTTATATATTTTAGCATCCAGTCCCCTAATCATCTTTGTTGCTCTTCTCTGCACTCTTTCTAGAGTTTCAACATCTTTTTTTACATCGTAGCGATCAAAATTGGATGCAGTTTTCCAAGTGTGGCCTTACCAAGGCATTATAAAGTGGTATTAGCACTTCACGTGATCTTGAGTCTATCCCTCTGCTTATGCAGCTATCTGTGTATTTAAAGTCTTCAGAAGTAAAATGGCGACACTTAAAAGTATAATAATATATAATTGTAGCTCTTTTTAATACAATAGTATTACCAGATCACAGGGATGATCTTCAGTCTCATGTGAGATTATATAGCAGTGAAGCAAACATTTACTTTGAGACATAAAATTACCCTCCAGCATAACTTTTTGCAGTGACTGGAACCAAAATAACCTGGCAACCTAAAAAGGTCCACTCAGCTCCAAAAACTGAGCATGCAGTTCAAGGTAACCACACACTCACCTTGAAGTGGTTCTCCACATTGCTATCTGTGTATTTGGGTGTGTGCAGAAAGATCAGCAGATTCTGTCGCAGATAGCAGGCTACAGCTGGAAGCCAAGGCAGGCATGAAGTTGGAAGAGTAAATTGCAGTACTTCAGTGGGCAGGCTGCCAGGAGGTTGTATGAACTGCAGAAGGAATAGGTATCAATAGTTTGATATTTCTGAGACCACAAAGTCCACAAGATGGGAGATTTTAGTCAAGGAGTAAAGCTCTTATTTTAAGGGGGGGGGAATTATTTCAGTCGGAAGTTGCAATCATCTCAGGAAGCAAGTTCAGTACTTCCTTCAGCCAATACCTCCACATCAGCTGGAGTGAGTTTGCAGTTCCGCACAAGCATAACTGTGATGATATCCAGGGTGGCTTCATCCAGACGCCTACGCAGAACCTTCACCAGCTCGTCTGTGATCTCAGGTCCTATGAAAGGAGAAGTAGTCTGAGCTTCTGATACCTGAACTCCACTACAGCGCTTGGGTCTGCTATAGTGCCCGTCAATTAACCTATTTAGGATACTGTTTTTGAGATCTGCCCTGCCATTCCTCTGCTCTTTCACCTGCTGTTGCTATGTTAATTGTAATTCCAGACCAAATAGTTGCATACATTAGAGCAGTGGTTCTCAACCTTTTTAATGCCGTGACCCCCCATGACCCCTGCCCCGCCACCGCGACCCCCGCCCTGCCCCCTCCCCGCGCGCGATGAGGTGACAAAGGGGGCATGGCACCAGGGGTGAAATGCTCCCAGTTCGGCCGTGCCTGCGGGTCACTGGACAGCCGGTAGCCGCGGGAGACTTTGTCCACCCACCCGGACGCCGCCATTTGAGTTCTTTCACCCCAGCGGTTCTCAACCTGTGGGTCGCGACCCCTTTGGGGGTCGAACGACCATTTCACAGGGGTCACCGCGCGCATTAGCCCGCCATCTTGGTGCCACCGTCACTGCAGGGGTGAAAAGGTCCTGGTTCGGCCGTGCCTGCGGGTCGCCGGACAGCTGGTAGCCCGGACGCCGCCATTTGGGTTCTTCTACCCTCTGCGCATGCGCAGAATGCTTTGCGCATGCGCAGAGGGTAAAAGAACCCAAATGGTGGCATCCGGGTGGGTGGGCGGCGCCTCGCGCTACCTTGGTGACCGGCTCTACGGTGACCGACAGGTACGAGCGAACCAGGAGCATTTCATCCCTAGAAAGGTTGAGAACCACTGTTTTACCCTCTGCGCATGCGCTTCGCGACCCACAGGTTGAGAACCGCTGCATTAGAGTGAGTTGTGTCTGGTGACATGATCCCAAAAGTGCCTTTATAGTATGGCTAGAGCAGTGGTCCTCAACCTTCCTAATGCCGCGACCCCCACCCCGCCGCCGCGACCCCCCCTGGTTGCCAGTCACCAAGATGGTGGGCTAGCGCGCGCTTAGGCGACCCCTGTGAAAGGGTCGTTTGACCCCCAAAGGGGTCGCGACCCACAGGTTGAGAACCGCTGGGCTAGAGGAAATGTTGGAACGAAGAAGCTACAATGGAGATATGCACAAGAGGTTATTAAATTAAGGAGAAATATAAAAGAATATAACTTCTAAATTTGTGTCTTTTATTCTGCCAGCAACAGCAGCATCTCCACAGGCATTCCTTCCTTCTGTCTTATCCATTACCAAATTAGAAGTGTGTGCCCAGCCTACCTGCTGGTGCCACTCCATGAACCACTAGTTGGATGTGTCTATCAATTTGGCTTATAGGACGAGCTGAATCCACGCTGCGGCAAGAGGCTGTTCCCAAGGATGAGTGAGAGCCCTATTACAGAAAAGCAACATCACAATGCCTGGGTGGGAAGAGAGCAAAGCTCCCACTGTATGTAAGCATTCAGTATAGAGGCAGTCGTCGACCTACAACCATTTGGCCACCGACTATTCCAAGCTACGATGGCGTTGAACGAATGGTGGTTATAACCAGTCCTCAGAGTTACAACCAGATGCCAAGGGCACCGCTTTCAAGTGATTGCCATTTGTCAGCTTCCCTGCTACCGTGTTTCCCCGAAAAGAAGACCCTGTCTTATATTTTTTTGAACCCTGAAATAAGCGCTTGGCCTTATTGCCATGCACTCAAAAGCCCGATTGGGCTTATTATCAGGAGATGTCTTATTTTGGGGGAAACAGGGTAGTTTCCCCAGAAAGTCAGTTGGAAAGCTGGCAGGGAAGGTCACAGGTCTCTCCCACCTGTGCATCCTTCCATAGCCATTCTGTGCTTGTACTGTGCTGGCCACTTGCACACCCCCACACCCCCTCCCAAACCTGCATGGTGTTATTTTGCACTCTCTCACCAACCTCCGCGGTGGTGCCTCTTGTGCAATCCCTTACATCCCTGTGCGCCCACCCCATACTTCTCACATACCTCCTCACACCTTTGTGCAACCTCCCTGACCAGCAAGATGCCTCTTGCACACCCCCTTGCACCCTGACGGACCTTCCCCTGCACCCTCGTGCCATGCCTCTGGCACACCATTCCCACCCCACCTTGTGCTCTCCTCCATCTGGTAGCAGTCATCTACCTGCCAGCAGGATTGCAACTTCCTTCTCTACTAACTTTGGCTGTGGGAAGTTGCCTTGCCTAATGACCATTCAATCATTAGATTCAGTTAACAACAACAATCGTAACTGTAGGGATTGTTGTCACTAAGCAAGAGGATTGCAGTTTACAACGGTATTGCTTAGAAAGAGAGATTCGTGTCCCAATTACATCGTAAGTCAAAGACTACCTGTACTCTCTCTTAGCACCAAGGACACACAGGTTCCATGTGAATGTAACAGATACTTACACTCAAGTCTTCAGTGTAAATGGGCTCCTGGCTGCGTGAAAGTGCCAGTGAACGGCACACAAGACTTTGGATTTCATTTTCCCCAGCCTTCCCACCAGAAGTGGTTTCGGAGAGCCTGGGTTAAAATAACAAAAGAAAAAAAGTGTGTTGTACTGAATGAAAAACATTCTGAGAGGCAAAAGCAAGGCAGCATCCAAGTCAGTAATAGGCTATGGTTCAAGCAGGCTCCTCTGAACTTTGAGAACAATGTAGTGGGCATGTCCAAGGACATACTGAACTTACCGTAAATAAAAAACAGACTTGGTTGCACGCTCCTGGTAAACAAACATATTTTTCCTGTTCACAACTGAGAAGGCATTGAGCACAGAGCGCAGGGCTTGGATAGCTGCAGGAGGGAGATTGAGAAGCGCAAGTTTACGAAGAGACAGATTTAGTTTAATGCCCAATCTGTAGCAATTTTCAGAAGCCAACCCACCAGTCTCTCAGGGTTACAGCCCACTCATTAAACCCAACTGCATAATTACCAATCTCCTGGATGTGTCCAAATATTTGAAAACTGTCTTAATTTGATATTAATAGGCATTAAGCAATATGTGAAAAAATGTTAAATGCTAGCAGAGTTTAGATTAAGGTATTATGTATCAGAGAATATTTGGACAAAATTCTTCACTAAAGAATGTTTCAAATACATGCTAACTACAT
This sequence comes from Thermophis baileyi, assembly GCA_003457575.1. Lineage (NCBI taxonomy): Eukaryota > Metazoa > Chordata > Lepidosauria > Squamata > Dipsadidae > Thermophis > Thermophis baileyi. The sequence continues at coordinate 1,177,261 of QLTV01003654.1, forward strand.
CTACAGTATTTAGCAGATATGATTTTAAAAACAGAAATTATTTTTTTAAAAAGTAGTACTTTAACACATCTCTTTTAATTACTGTGGAGGCACAACCTCATCTCACTGCTTGGATTTCTTCCAATTGCTTTGCTCAAATCTTGATACTAAAACATTTTAGTTCTAATGTCAGAATCCCCTCCTATAAAATTCTCATTTTTTTAATTACATGATGCATTCTCCCAGATGCCACTTAGCACCATCCCCACATTCCATATCGGCAGCCCACTCTTTTCAAGAGACTGCTGTATCGCTGCCTGATCTTGTCTGACATGAAGCTCTATCCGGTTTTGGCCTACCCTATCAATACCTTTCCTATCTCCTAGGGACTGCCAACTAACAGGAAGGAGAGAATTACTGTGTTAGGACACAAGGCCTAGTCCAAGAATGGACAGTCTAGGACTAGCTTTCTTTCAAATACCTACCACGTGCAACACCCATATTGGGCCCCATCTTGAGCCTTGAATGCACATGGATGGTGGTACTCCAGACTGCATCACAGGCAAAATGTCCAGGTATGAACTGCATAGTGGCTGCAAGATAGTCACGGGGCTGGTAGCTTTCCTCTCCAGGATAATCTGAACCGGGGGGTGGGGGGGTGGGGGGGTGGAGAGAGATTATTCCACAGATTTGCTCTCCCCCAACAGATAGCCCAAAAACCAAGCACAAATATCTTCTATACATACGCCCATCCCAATCGAAACCCAAACATACAATAGATACTGTTAGCTTTGCACAAAAGTATGGAAATATATAAGCAGTAATGGGTAAATGGAAACAAGGAAGGACATTTTCAACTCAAGATACTGCCATAAATCTTACAGAATAAAAGGGGAGGGGGGGAACTTATGTTCTTCTGTTATTGATGAGAAGTCTGTTGATGTAAGTAACTAGAATACAGGTAGAATATAGGTAATCCTAGCTTAATAACCATAATGGGGACCACCGAATCAGTCACTAAGCTCAAATGCAAGACATCATGTGACCAGAACAGAGTTAAAACCTCACTTCCGCTGTGGCTGTTAAACTAATCACCTGCAATAATTAAATCAGCTGTCACATGACCACAACTTCCAATGTTACTGCTGGCTTCCTTATTGAGTCGGCTTGTTGGAAGCTGGCTGTAAACGGTGCAAATGGCAAATGTGACTGTGATGGTCATAAATGTCTGTTGGCTTCAAAGTGCCAGAATCTCAATCAGGTGACTGCTGCGAGGGTTGTTAAGGAGGAGGACTCCTCCTCATAAAAGCTGCTTTTTCAGCATTGTTAGAACTCTGAATGGTTGCTAAACAGGACAGTCATTAAGCAAGAATCATCTTTAAGCTCCTACCATCAGGCCCAGTGCGCTGCCGATAGGTATAAGGTGTTTCACTTTTCCAGATATCCTCCTCACTCTCAGCGACCAAGAGAGAATTACAAATGTGGCTATCATGCAGATCTTGTAGCAGCAACCGCTTTAAAGAGAAGGGGGCAGGAAGCATTAATTTAATTGTTTCCTCACATCAGGAACAGTTTTTGGCTCCCCCTGGTGTTGTTTGTTTAAAAAAAAAATTTTCAACTTAAAGTTTTCTTTAAGTTGAATTCAATTCTCGGTGACTCCACAGACACATCCATGTAGCTTCCTTGGTAACAATATAAAAGTAGTTTGCACTGTCTTCTTCCGCAATGTATTTTTTTAACCTCTCAATCTGTTCTACATTTATTCATTTGATTTATAAAGCTGCCCATCTTACACATGTCTCTAGGTAGTTTACAATAAAATACATAAAATACGTGATATAAAAAAATAAAAAATAAAACACATAGCAGCTGGGCATCATCCAACCAAGTGCCACATAGCCAAAAGATGGACTTTAGCACATGCTCAGGGCCCCGGGGTCAGGCCAAACCCATATTCAGTCCATTGGGGAGGGTTGGACCCATAAATAACCTGGTCAAAAGTCACAAAGGGACTTAAAGTGACAACCAACATCTTGAATGACACCTGGAGGCACACAGGAAGCCAATGCACTCGTGGAGCAGTAGTGTCACACGCGCTAAGTAACTCATGTCAGTAACTGTCCATGCCAGTGCATTCTGCACTAGGTGAAAGTGTCAGCTCCATATACCTTGCATTGCAATAATCCAATCTTGAGATTACAAGGGCATTAGTGACTATGAACAGGCCCCCAGCAATCCAGGAATATGTACAACTGATGCACAATCTAAGTACACAGTGTCAATCGGGTCATTCCCCCAATGGGATTTGTTCTTGCAGAATCTATGCTGAATTCCCTTTGCTCTACCTGAGAAAAAGCAGACATTAAGGTGATTGGCCTACAATTTCTCAATTTGGTTAGTTTCTAATTGATTTGTGGGACATTTTTTAAAAAAAAGAGGCTTGTAGTTGGGTTTTCTTACTCACAAGAAAGCAATATTCCTCCAGGAAACTATGGGATAGCTTGTTATCATTTAAGGAGCAGGCTTTATAGCTTGAATGTGCCCTACTTACCTGGTTAACAACACGACAAATCTCTCCAATCTTCTTTATCATTGTCCGGTGAAGTTGTATGCATTCTCCTTCCTCATTCTGTGTTGCTTTTACTGCATTGTAGCTGCTATAGAGAGGAAAAAGAGAAGTCTCAGAACTTGACTCATGAGGAAACTTCCATTTCCAAGCATAAAGTGCTATTATCTTCCACTTTGGGGTCCTCTAGATGCACTAGACTAGTATTTCTCAACTTTCAGAACTTTCAGAAGTGTGGGTTTCAACTCCCAGAATTCCCCAGTCAGCAGAACTCCACTAAACTATACTACTTAATTTTCCGGCCCAGTAGAATTATAGGAATTGCAGTCTATCCAAGGTAATATATAGTTGGTACAGATCAGGGGTTGGTTCTGGATCCTTTTGCTGCCGGTTCGCTCAGGGTCGCGCCGTGCATGCGCAGCAATCAAAAAATAGCTTCTGCGCATGCACAGAAGCAAAAATTAGCTTCTGCGCATGCGCAGAAGCAAAATCCAAGATGGCGGCGCCCACGGAGACACCGACAGAACCGGCTCCGTGACGTCAGTGCCGAGTTACTAACGGTTCTAAAGAACTGGATAGAACCGGTAGGAACCCACCTCTGGTACAGATTAGGTAATACACACACAAAGTTTGGCCAACACCCACACACACCACTTTCTTTCATTACATCACTGAATGTAAAACAAGGATGAGAGGAAAGCAGCACACTGACAGATGCTTATATTATAATTGATTTTGGGTGTGAAATTCACAGCCAATAAGAGCTGTATCTCCTCTTCTCTTTCCCAATTTGAGCTCCCCAAATCGCGCATTCACAGATCATCCAATTCCATGTCAGAAAAATCATTCAGGGGAATCACTTTCTCATCTCTGCTTAGGGAGCCATGAGAATCAGGATCTTACCGCGTATGGGAATAAACTTCAACCCGATCCTGGTGGATCTTGATGATCAGCCAGAAGTCAGGTATCAGAGGGCACCTGGATTCTAGATCACTCATCACTGCCTCCTCGCCTTCAGAATCACTGCTACCTCCATCATATCCTGGGAAATGAAAATGTATCCTGCTATCAGTGAAGGGTTCAGTCAATTCATCCTAAAAATATCAGAAGGTTCCTGAGGAGTCCAATGGTTCTATGAATAGTCCACATCTATGATGTTGTCAGGAAATCCTAGACTGATATTTCCCCAGTTCTCCAAAACTGACTTTCCCCAAAGATGCAACCCATCCACTCACCAAGAAGATCAGAATCCATGCTTCCCTGGCTTGACACCAAACTTTGCACTTGACTAAGCTGTTGCTTCCTATAACAACCTGTAAAGAAAGAGTAAGATGCCCTTAGGAAAGAGTAAGATTCCCAAGGTGAAAGATTCCTCAGGTCCCTGAGGAGAAACTTTGGCTTAAGCATCAAAATTGGCAATCTGGCATCTCAAGCATCAAGAACTGAGCCTGAAAAGAAAAGGATGCAAGCACACTAAAAGTACAGAAAGTATTTTTTTTTTAAAATCCTGACTGCTGCACAGATTGTGTGATTTCAGAAATTAAGCCAGAGTCACTTCATACCAAAATTGAAATGCAAGATATGCAGTAGCTTTCTAGAACTGCAATCTCATGAGCTCAATAGTACTAAAATGATCTTGATTATAAAGAAAAATCAATCTTGGAGTAACGCTATGAAGAAAAGCATTTTAACAGACACCTACTGAAGATCACAGCTTTTGGTGTAACAGTCAGGGCTAAGGAAAAGATGGACATGGAGTTTTAATCAGTGTGAAGTGCTACATTTTTGTTCAAAGAGTTCCAGTAAGCAATATAAAATACTAGGGAGAAAGGCAGACATGCAACAGCAAATGAATGCAAAACATAAAGACGCTAGATCCTCTCTCTCTCTCTCTCTCTCACACACACACACAAAAGTAGATTTGACTTGAAAACTGAATTTCAGTGTATAAAATTTAAAAACAGTTCAAACAAGTAAAAGCCTTCCAGATCTGTAATGTTAATTGTCATTCATAAAGTAGTACATCAAGAATAAAGCCAACCGATATTTACTATACTTTAAAATCAAAGTAACCCCAAAGTAACATTGATTATAATTAGTTCTATTGAAGCAAGCAGAACAAAAACAGCCAATTTGGCCTAGTGGTTAAGGCACCAGGCTAGAAAGCAGGAGACCATGAGTTCAAGTCCTGCCTTAGCCATGAAAGTCAACGGGGTGACTTTGGGCCAGTCACTTTCTCTCAGCCCAACCCACCTCACAGGGTTGTTGTTGTTGTGAAGAAAATAGGAGGAAGGTGTGTTGGATAAGTAAAAATATTATTATTTGTAAAAATAATAAAGGTAGGTACAAATAAATGAAATAAGTAAAAGGGCAGCACAAAAAGCTGCAAGAGTTCAGTACCATGCCTATTTCTCAAAAGACTACATTTCATTTTGAAAAAAAGCTCAGGAAGTCATTTTATATTTCATAATTGTGAATGCTTGGTGACAGTTTCTCACCTTCCTTGCTGGGGATCACAGATTCTGTTAGATTTGGTACAGATGGTGAAGCCAATGGAGATTGCTCGCTGCTCCATTTGTCTGAAAAGGAAGCCTGAGGTTGCGCCTGCATCGAAGTAGTTTCCTCACCTGGACAACCTTGCTCCAAAATACTGGTCTGCTGATCCACAGATGTTAATTGGTCTGACACCTGCATCATAGAAAAGATGCAGAGCAAAGTTCTACTGATAAGATAGTCCAGGATGTTTCCTCAACTGTCACCCTTATCAATCCCATATCAATGACCATTATATCTCTCATCTGTTTCAATCATGACTAACACTTACCTCAACAGGTATTTGGTTACTTATGCACAGACATTCTCCAGTTTTGTTTTCATTTGCTGACCATGCCCAGAGACTTTGAGTTTCATCAGGGGGAGTAGAACAGGGTAGGGAGACTTCGGTTTTGCTGCTGCTGTCACATCTGCCTCCTGTCATAGTGCTCTCAAGAGTAACAGAAGGGCTGGGTCCACTTACTGAGGCATGTAGGCGACTGACAGACGCATAGTAGAAATCACTCCCCTCAGGATTGAGGACATAGCCGGGCAAGGGCATTTTCTGGAACTCCTAGAAGCATCCAAACAAAGGGAGAGCTGGAAGGGAATCTATTTTGTAGGCCTAAGCCAGAGGTCTTCAAACTTGGCAACTTTAAGACTTGTGAACTTCAACTCCCAGAATTCTCCAGCCAGCATAGCTGGCTGGAGAATTCTGGGATTTGGAAGTCCACAAGTCTTAAAGTTGCCAAGTTTGGGGACCCCTGGCCTAAGCGAAATGAAGGAAGGGCATAGTTGGGTGGATGATTGGGAAGCCAGGTTTGTCAAAATGCTGGTACCCTGTGGCTACTGAGGTTATAGCACAAATAGCAGAATGTCTGGGAATATATTGAGGGATGTGAGGAATCACTTCCAGGGATCCAGGCAGTTTTGTAGGGCTCATTATGGAAGAAAGTGATGCTGGCAATGTTGAAAGAGTTTGTGGTAAGTTCCAGTTCTTTTCTAGGTATGTCCATATTCACTAAAGTGACTCTGGGCAGCTAACAAAACCTTGGCAAAACAGACTTTGTACAGTGCACTGAGGCACTGTTACAACTGCAGTGTTGCCTCTTGATAGAGCAGGGTACGATAGTCCTCCTGAACTTATTACCACATGGCAGATGGAGGTTTTCATTCAGCTGCTTGGTATGACAGTTGCAACCATAAAGTAAAGGACCATACAAAAGTTGCTTGTGTTTTCAGTATTATTTGTTTATCCTACAATAATGTATTCCATGTGAGGCTGTTTCTGAAGACAATTCAGAAACTACAACTAATTCAGAAGATTAGCTCTTTGTAATTGGCATTCGTTATCATATATTGGCATGAGAGTACTAGATTGTTGGTTCAGGGCTTGCATTGGCTTGTGGGAATAATTCAAAGAGCTGATTTTGAACTATATGCTACTTGCAGGATTATCTTCTCCAGAGTCAACTGCCAGACTCATGTATCCCAGGAGAAATTGACAGTCACTCCTCACTTCTCTGAAGTGAGGCAGGGAGCTGAAATTTGCAGGTGCAGCTTTTCAGTGGGTACACTGCTTTGGAACAGCATTCCTCTGGAAATCCGTGCTCCATTTTGTTGGCTCTTTTAAGTTAATAAAAACAGATCTATTTTACAGATTCTTTGAATGAAGTAGTGCCATCAGGTTTTTTTTTTCTTTTGGTTGCAGATAAGTTTGGGTTTTTGTTTTATTTTTATTACTCAGTAATTTTAATTTTGGCCTGGGATGTTTCATTGTATTATTTCTTATAGTTGCAATATGTACTGTTGAATTTTTTTTTTATTGTGAAATGACAACCATGGTCTGGTTTAACATCCAAGGCAGAGATGTACAACTTTTCTAGACCAAAGGCTGCATTTAAAATTTGGCACCCAAATGCCTACTTCAGAGATAAGCAGAGCTGGGATAAAGAAATAAATAAGACCTAAAGTCCCTAAATTTGACTTAATTTAATTTACAATTCATTAAAATAAAATACTCCTGCCTGCCATGTATTTGATCTTTATTCTCTTCTGTTATATACAACGTAATTATTTTCCTGAACACATGCAACTATTATGCATGCCCTGGAAAAGGGAAGGTTTCTTCTAGCAGCAGTCCCCAGGCAGAGAGAAGGAACTGCAAGTGGATTCAAATGCCCCTGCTTGCTTCAGATCTGGATACTGTGCACCATTTTCTGGTGAACATTTTGGAGGTTCCTTAGGATCATAGCTCAGGCTTTTAGGGATTATGTGTAATCACAGAGCCTGTTCAATCGTTATTTAGGGATTGTAGACTATAGAAATCACATGAAATCTATCCGAAAAACCATAAAAAGGCAAAGGGATAGAATCCTGCTTACCTCACGAAACCTTTCCAGAGAATTCTCAGGTCCAAATACAAATTGCAGAGGGACCACCTCACAATGGCAGCTTGGGCGGCCCTGGGAACTGTAGATGTGAGAAGCTGCTTGACTCAAGATGCTAGCAGTAACAGGCTGTGAGTAACGCAATGCTGACACAATCTCGTCATCCAGGAGCCAACGGATCTGAGAAAGGAGAGAGGAAAGTCCAGATCATGGAATGGAATACTCTCCCGAAAGAATCTGTTTCTAGCAACTGCATTCCTATCAAGAATGGTTCGAAGCCAGGCCATGCTCTAATACAGAAGAGCAGAGGAAGGCAGAGGAACAAGGATAATGCCCAAAGTTTCCAGCTGCCCCAATCCCAGGGGCAGATAGACTCACTTCTGTCATAGTGGCTTCAACAGCTTGCCTGTGCACTGCAGGAAGATTGGAGAGTGCTGGATACCTTGAAAATAAGATGAGAATGCACATTCTGAACCCAAGAGTCTTCAATTCATACATCCCGGCGCAGACATTTGATAGAAAAAAAATTAATACCAATCAGTGGAGGATGATGGCATTCTGTCCAAGGTGTGCATAAGCTCATCTTCTGAACGGAAAGAAGAGGGCTGTCCTGGGGAACGGGTGAAGGAGACGCTGCTCTCAGAGGTGTATCTGTGGAAAGAGAGGAAATAATGTCTGAACTTTTTTCCAAGGCTTCAAAACTCCCCAACCCTTTGATAATCATGAGTTCCCACCTATTGTGATGTAAATCGTTCACCATTTCGATCTCCAGGGGAACAGTCAGGACAAAGATGTCAAGGGTCACACAAAGGTCAGAAAGGTCAATTGTGTGAAGTGCCTTGGAGCTTTCAAGGCCGCCCAGCACATCTCCTATAGAAAGCAGCAGATATTACTCACAGAGATCCCTCTTTAATGCTTCTTTGCCAAATGCTCAGGGAGAGGTTGGAGCTCAGTCACAGGACTCCATCAATCCACATTTCCTTTGGGAGTTTCTATCTGGCCATATGCCATGTCTCCCATACTAACAGTTCCATCATTCCCACCCCAAGCCTTCATCTTGTTCATTTTTTTATTCACCTAGGCAGGTGGGCAGTGAGCGAACAGGCATGGAACAGTGCTGGCTGCGTAGCTTCACAGAACAGGTCAAGTGCATAAAGAGGGGAGGCATGTCTTGCTCCAGCAGTTCCTGTTCTGCCAGGGAGTCTCCCAGGACACTGAAGGAGTCATCATCCTGGTTAACAGTGTTGGAGTCTGACAAGGAGCCGGCTTCTAAAAATTCTTGGTCCAAGCGCTCCCGATATTCTACCTCCAGTTCTGGGTCACTCTCAGTGCCAATGGCATAGCTGGATATGTTCCCTATTTAAAAAGAAATCATTTATCCATTTCAAAAGAAGTTGTCAAAGTACCAAAAGGGATTTCTTCTATAAAATTGGATCAGTCCTCTTTTAAAAGTGTAGCCTAAAAGGATTAAATAAACAGGGTACATTAGCAAGACACATTGGCTTTGGATAAAAAGGACAGCACTAACAACCACATGCAAAAGTACACAACGGTAATTTATATCAAAAATACAAAGTTGTAAGTGAATATGAACTAAAATCATAACAGTGATTGATTAAACAATGGCCCAGCCGTGTCTGTATGGTTGGCCAATCAGTGATTGATAACATGGCATGTAATTCTGTTACAAATGAGATTAACATGCTTTTGATGAGTCCAGAGAGCTTGTATTTCCCATGTAATACAGTACAGTACAGTACAATACAGAACAGTACAGTTGGCCATATAGGCTATGATTTGTTTCCCCTCTGCAAAACTATCCTCTCTGTACTATTTTGTCCACTTCATATTACATTGGCTTTAGCACAACTTTTAGTTTTCTTATAAACTAGCAGGTATATGGCCGGATGTGTACAGGACTCTTTATGGAGAGTATGTATCCTAGAAAATCAGTTATGACTGACATTTGTTCTCTGGACTCATCAAAAGCAACCTTACAAGTCTATGGATACACACAAATGATTGCTTCAGAGTAACAGGAGCCCTCTTACCTGAGTTCCAACCTTTAAGATAAGGTCAGGGAATGGGTTGCTCCCTGGGTGCTGTCACTGGCCATAAGCCATATTCAGCACAGCCAATAGCAGAGAATGATGAACTCTACAATCCAATCTGCAAGGCTACAGAGTCTCACTATTAATATAAGATTATGTTGGACAATGTTTCTGCTAGAGCAGTGATGGCTAACCTTTTTGTTGCCGTGTGCTGAAAGCGCGCGCATGCACCCATAATGCAATGCGTGCGCCCCCCCCACGCCCCATGCCCCCTGCGCATGACCCCGTGTGTGCCCCACCCCGTGCATGTGTGCGTGACCCCCCTGCGCTCCATCCTGCACATGCGTGCGCCCCACGCCCCCTGCGCATGTGCGCGTGACCCCCTGAATGTGCCCCGCCCCCCTGTGCATGCGTGCGCAACCCCCGTGCATGCACGTGACCCCGGTGTATGCGTGCACGACCCCTGCACGTGCACCCCCGCGCATGCACACACATCTCCCGCATGTGCCCCACCCCCACGCATGCGTGGCAGACACCCGAAAACCAGCTGGCCGGCGGGAGGCGCGCGCGCATGCGTGGTGGAACTGAGCTGGGGCAACGGCTTGCGTACCCGTAGAGAGGGCTCTGCGTGCCACCTGTGGCACGCGTGCCATAGGTTCGCCATCACGGTGCTAGAGGCTTCCAAGATAATTTAGGTGAGTTAAATGAACTAGGAATCTTCCTTTCATCTTCCAGTTTTTTCCCCACAATGACCACACTGTGATGTAACCTGGGCTGAAAGTAGTGACCGATGCAAAATGAGCTTCTGTGACTGAAAGGTACACTTAAATCTGGGCTGCCCCTGCCCTAGTTCACATTTCCACGACTGCAATATTCTTGATCAAATTATCAAAGCGCACCAAGAACACCATCTCCAGCTCCAAATCTCACATCAGTGAGTACAGAAAAGTTTAATACCTTCATCAGTTGCCAGATCATTTTCTGAACTCTCCACATCTTCACTGCCTTTTCGGTCTTGATGGTCCCGTGAAACCTCTTCCTAAAATTTTTTTTAAAAAAATCTGTCCTTGCAACATATCCAAAGTCTTTGTACTGAATTCTTCTTTCAAGTTCAAGTCCTTTCACAGGGCTCTCCCAGAATAGGGGATGATGACAAAGCTATAAACATATGTTCCTACCTCTTTTTTGGTGGAAGGCGGGCAATAGAAATAGTAATGGGGGTTGGATGGCACTGGCTTAAAATATAAGCTGCTAATTTCCAAGAATTTCTCCTGGGTGGAAAAGAAGAAAGCAATAAAGGTAGCGATCTCAACTTTTAAAAAGCTTTAAAATATTACCTCACTCAAAATGAACCAGCCTTCTGCTTACCTGGATGATCCCTTGTAAGTCAGGTTGCACTTGGCAAGGTTGCTTGCTGTCTAGTAGCGAGAGAGGGAATTCTGAGTCACAGCTCTGGTGGGGCTCTTGGGAAGGACAGGCAGAGCCATGGGAATCTGCTTCACTGAAATCCTCTGTTTCAACACTATGGCAGGGTTCAGAAGAACAAACCCGGTCACCAGCATGTCTGTGTACCCCTTCTTAAGAACATTCCTCCCCTCCCCCCGGCATAATTTTTCTTAGTAGTTAGACATAGCAATATACCCACAGAGGTTTACAGGATTGCTTTAAGGGAAACAATTTTGCTGGAAGAGGCACTCATGCTTTGATTACTTCCTGGTTAGATTTTGGCAATATCTTCTACATGGGGTTGCCCTTCAATACAATGCAGAAGCTCTAATTGGTCCAGAATGCAGCAGTATGGATAGTAATGGGCATAGGCAATTACAACTGTACAGTGCTATTATTCTGAAATAACAGTAGCAGTATACAAATGCTACTATTTGTATAAACAGTATAAAAATACTCATATTTATTTTATTTTTATTTCTTCCCTATTCAGAGAAAGAAAGCCATTTTTCTTCATGTTTTCAAGAATCCTTAATTATTGACAGTTTCTCTTTCTCTCTAGATAGATGTTTTATTTTTTTCTATTCCTCATTAATTTGTTCTAATTGTCAGTATTTTAATGGTTTCATGATCTATTGGTAATAATTCTCTAAACCAGAACTTGCTTGTAGTATTTAGAAAACTGTAATCTTAACTGTAGCCCTGAAAATATCATTTATTATGTGAGCCAGCTGCCCCTTTGGAGTCGGAAAAGGAACATTCCAGCCATAATGTTGTAATATTGCTTCTAGCTGTATATTCCTTATACTGTATCTCAAATTTAGTAGCAAATAAGTTGTCATAAATAATAAGAGATTGGGGATCCATAATTAGAAAAAAATTCTCTACTAGAGTTGCATGTGTTGCTCTATCAGCTATTAAGATTTAAAGATAGAACAAGCACATGCTGTGTTGACACAGCTATCTGTCAGTCAAACACATGGTAAATTATTTGCTTACTTTAATACAAACCAAATTGAAATTATTATTTGCTTACTTTAATACAAAGCAAATTGAAATTCAACTCTTCTTAATCTTAATTTGGTTCTCATAAGCCATAAACAAGAAGATCACATGAAAGCTTAGCACAAGACGTGAAAGTTAGGCAGTCCATCCATGCAGGTGTTAATCAAATAAATCGTAGGTATAAAATAATACAACTAAAATTAATATATATATATCTATATTCCCATGACCAAAGAGATATTTCTAGAATCTTTCTAAAAGGCCTAGAAAGTTATCTCTCTGGTAATGAAATATGAATTTTAGAAGCTCAATTTATATGAAATCTATTTCTCTGTTTTGTTGATAAAAGGCATGACATCCTGAAATTTCTGATCAGAATATATGACAGAGGCACTTCCTTTTATTTCTCATAAAATAATGTTTTGTCCCTGAAAGTTTGATTTATCCACAACATGTCACATCTATCATCTTCAATCATTTTAAAAACCCTCAAATGTGCAGCTTAGGCATGAAAGCTGGATAGGAGACTTTGGGCCAGTCACTCTCTCTCAGCCCAACCCACCGCACAGGGTTGTTGTTGTAGGGAAAGTAGGAGGAGTAAGGAGTATTAAGTACGTCTACCTCCTTGAGTTACCTATAAGGAATAAAGGTGAGATAAAAATCTAATAAATAAAACTTACTATATTTTTCTAAGATAACTTGAAAACCATATTTGCATATAACGCTAAATCAAAACCTATGGAGCCTAGAAACCAGCCTGTGCAAAGCCTGGGCTCATGCATTTTCCATATTCCAGAACTTGTTCTGACCTAGGCTTCACCAAATCACAAAACAGACTCCTTGTCCCGAAAAAAACCCTTTTTATTTGGCTAATGTGAATTCCTAGCATTCACATCCAGCAAAGTCCCAGCAGTCTTTCAAGGGTGAATTGCAACCACAGACCTTATCAGTCCCTGGATAGTTGCCAGGCCAATAGCTTCCAGACGCAAAGCTGTACAAGGAAATACTTGGCAAGGATAAGCAAATCTTCACATTAACGAACTAATTGTCTCCTGCAAACACCACTCCCCTTTTGCTCCTATTTATTCCCTATGGGAGGGGCCATTCAGCGTCCCCTTGTGCCTTTACTCCCAAGTCGACCTCTGTTCCTTAATTGTTCCCTTCTCCTGACAGCTCTGCGCATGCGCACATCGGGAACAGGCTCCAGCTGTTCTTCAGCCCCACTTATCTCTGACTCCGAAGCCCTGGCCCCATCTCTGTCTCCGACGCAGAGCACTCATCAGAGCCTTCTCCAGACTCTAGGACTGGCCCATGTTCCTCCCCAACCTCCTCACTGTCTGAGTCTGCCGTCAGCTCTGCTGGCGGGCCACAACAGAACTCAGAGGAGGAATAATCAAACACTCAGTTTTGCTTGGTCAAACTCTAGCTTGTCAAATAAAACAGCATAACGGTGTGGATTTACAGATCTGCTAAAGGGAAATTCACTTCTGCAATATTCCTCTTCTTGGCATCATAAAGAAGAGAAACGTGAAAAGTACATGGACTCTGCACACAGTGCTAAACCATAGTTAAGGAATGTAGCAATGAAACAATTTTTCCTAATAAAGAAAGATTAGGTTTCAATTAAAAAATAATTATCTTTCACAAAGTTCTGATTAACTTTTACCCTTGGCAATTTGAAAATACAGACTATTCCTCATAAAAATGTCCAAATTATAAATTAATATCATTCAAATATTAGAGTAAAAAGCTATGCATACATGTATTTTAATAATTGATGCTATTTCTGTAAGCAATATAGTGCTTTAAAATTCTGTCCTTTGCTAGATTTTGTGTTAAGCCCCATATTTCATCATGAGATTAACCTGCCTTGTTAATTTTTTTAGCATACTAAATTTTCTATAGGCAAAAAGTTACAAAATATGAAGGAGGGAGCATAAGATAAAGTTGCTAAGAGGTTAGGGGGGAAAATGCAAATCTACAGTTTGAACAAAGAAATTACAAAAATATATAGGATAAACAATCACTATGTTATTATAAGTGAAACAAAGTGTCTTCTGGGACTTTAAGACTAACAAAAACATCACATTGCTTTCAAACCCTCTTCACTTATAAAAGCTTAAGTGATAACACATTTTGTTAGTCTTAAAGTGTCATATGACCCTTTATTGTCTCTGCCACAAAAGACTAAATCAACTAACCTTGAAAGCTAGCAAGTCAACCCAATGAATCATACCAACAATCTAACTTAACACTACAAAATGAAGTCATCAGTAATTCTTGAAATTGTTTTCCTGATTATTTCCAAGGTAAGGGCATTTTGGTGCTTTTAGATATTGGATGCACTTTTTTTTTTACTAAGTCCAGATTATTTACATGTTTATATTTATCTCTGAGCTTCTACGTTTCATTTTCGGAACTATGATTTAACAACTGAATTACTTCCTCAACTTGCAAAAACTAATCCCATCTTCTACTTCCCACCTCTTTTCCCCCCATTTCTCTTATACTTTCTTCTGACTTCTGGGTTGCCCAAAAGGAAACAGAAGATAGGACTGTCAATCATTTCAAAAACCCGAGACAACAGTGCCAAAGCATTATTTAACTTAACATGAAGTCCCTGTTTATCATGTACTACTGAAAGAGACATATTTATGTTTCTATCTGATTTTAATTTTTTCCCTTTCCCTTTAATTATTTTGTCATAAGTGATAAAATTCCAGTGAAAAGCCCCTCCAAACTTTTTTTTAAAAAAAGATAATTTCATTATTATGTGAAGATTTGCAAATTCCTCCTATATTTTCAGTATTGTTATTCTTATATATATTTTATACCTTCTTTTTTCTTATGTAAATCCTGAAAAGTCACAGAACCAACATGCTAAAAATAATTACCCTGGGTTATAAGTACAAGACTACAAGCAATTCCTTCTGGTTTTTTCTTCTTCTTTATATCAAATGTTAATTCTACCTGGAAACCGAAGTTAGTACACCACGTGGTTTGGATGCTTGATTTCCTTCTAAGCTGACAAACAGTTGCTGCTGGTGGCGCCCACAGAAGGAGCGCACATGATTACACAGTGTCAGCAGGAAGCGAGTGATATCGATCTCCTGCAGAAGTTCCTCACAATAATCCATGGCTATTAGCAGATCAGGAGAGCTAATGTTGTGACCCTGCTGAAGACTCCAAAATAGTCCTGTCAAACAAGGAACATAAATATTAAATGTCCATGCAAATGTGCCTCTGATAGTTTTTCAACCAAGCAGCAGGAAGGGCAAACGTTAAAGAGAAGGCATCCCAGGGTTACTGTCTAAGGCTTACTGGGGTATAGATTTAATATATAATATAATAACAGAGTTGGAAGGGACCTTGGAGGTCTTCTAGTCCAACCCCCTGCTTAGGCAGGAAACCCTACACCACTTCAGACAAATGGTTATCCAACATCTTCTTTAAAACTTCCAGTGTTGAAGCATTCACAACTTCTGGAGGCAAGCTGTTCCACTGATTGTTTTAATTTTGTTATATTACCGTATTTTTCGGAGTATAAGACGCACCTTTTTCCCCCCTAAAAGAGGCTGAAAATTTGGGTGCGTCTTATACTCCGAATGTAGCTTTTTCGAAGCTTTTTTTTTTCAGCCCTAAAGATCTTCCCGGGTCTTCCCGGCTTGCAGACTATTTTCATTGCTCTGAAGATTTTTCCAGCCCTAAGTCTTTGCAGGCTTTTTTTCATTGCTAACTCCCTCCGAAGAAGTTTTCAGCCCTAAAGAGGTGCTAACGATCTTCCTGGTTTTTACCAGCTTGCAGGCTTTTTTTCATTGCTAACTCGCTCCAAAGAAGGGTTTTTTCCAGCCCTAACCAGGGGATAAAATGATGCGCTGAAGCTGACCAGACTAAGGACGCTAGCCAGATGAATACCTGGTAGGCAGATTTTTTTTCCTATTTTCCTCCCCAAAAACTAAAGTGTGTCTTATACTCCGGCAAGTCTTATACTCCGAAAAATACGGTAATATGGCAATGTCCAGTCTTTTCAGGTACCCCAGGCACTAGGTTAAGCCTAGGACAAACGCAAGGTGTCTTTGTTACATAAAGTGCAACATCCCACTTTTTCCAAACTCATCACTCCCAGCAGGGTAATACTGTCCCTTACCTTTCACGTAGCACTGGTGAGAATGTTCCTGTAGCAAAGTGCAGTAACTCACCACTTCCTTGTGCTTGGAATCTAGCCAAGGAGCACTAGTGGGGCGCTCCACAGACTGGCTTCTGGGGGGGAAAAGTACCCAATAAGCCTAAGAAATTCATCATCTAAAGGAGGCCCCAAATGTCTACCCGAGTGCTTGTGTTGAAGCCAGGACCATTAAAACATGAATACAACATCTGGAGATAGATTGATCTCCAGATGTTGTATTCATGTTTTAATGGTCCTGGCTTCAACACAAGCACTCAGTTAACCGTACATAGTTTTATACATGCTTTTCAGTCAACTCTTAGGATATTGAGTCCTGATTACATCATCCTTTACCTCAGTCCAAGATCTACCTACTACATATACAGATGTTACTGAATTTCTTGCATGCTTCCTCACCTGAAAAAGATGTCCCGTAGAGATTTCTCTGTCCTAGAATTTATCATTTGCTCCCGTAGCACCTCCAAGGAGCAACTGTAGACAAAGACAGGACAGCGAACTCGGCAGTTCTCACTCAGGTCAGGCTGAGATGCTTGGCGGCCGAAGGAGATGCGTCCTTCTTTTTTGGATCCAGCATCTGGATCTCCTATAGTCTGGTCAGTTTCTGCAAATTAAACATATCTTGGGGATGAAACAATTAAAACACAAATGGTTTAAAAACCATTTTAGCAATGGTTTAAAATACAAATGAAAAGTGTTCTCGCTTTAACCTGGATACAACTCACATTGAACCTCAGGCATTCAGAGCAACATGGCAGTCATGTATAGTTAATATTAAGGGGTGATGGTCACTTTCTAACTGTGACCTGACATGGCAGCCATGCAATCTCTTTATCCTGCCCAACATCCAACATCTGTTATCCACTGTAAAATACTAGGAGTAGCAGAGCACATGCTTTCCAAGCATAAGGCCCTAGGTCCGTGATGGCGAACCTATGGCACGCGTGCCACAAGTGGCACGCGGAGCCATATCAGTGGGCACGCGAGCTCAGGTCCGGCACGCATGCGCCCGCTGGCCAGCTGATTTTCGGGCCTTCTGGGCCCACTAGGAGTCAGGAAACAGGATGTTTCCAGCCTCCGGAGGGGGTGGGGAAGGCCCGTTTTTTGCTCTCCCCAAGCTCCAGAGCCTTTCTAGGAGCCTGGGGAGGGCGAAAACGGCCTCCCCCCCCGGGAGGCCCTCCAGAGGCCAGAAATGG
This sequence comes from Thermophis baileyi, assembly GCA_003457575.1. Taxonomy (NCBI): domain Eukaryota; kingdom Metazoa; phylum Chordata; class Lepidosauria; order Squamata; family Dipsadidae; genus Thermophis; species Thermophis baileyi. The sequence continues at coordinate 1,194,609 of QLTV01003654.1, forward strand.
CCCGTTTCCCAACTTGAATCTGCCATTTTCTGCCTCCGGAGGGCCTCCGGGGAGGTGGGGAAGGCCGTTTTCGCCCTCCCCAGGCTCCTAGAAAGGCTCTGAAGCCTGGTGAGAGCGAAAAACAGGCGTGCCATCGTGTGCCGGGAGGGGGGGGGTGTCCCGCACGCATGCGTGGGGGCCCCATGGAATTATGGGTGTGGGCATGCACGCACGCGACCCCCCCCACGCTCTCCCCTTTTGGCACGCAAACCAAAAAAGTTTTGCCATCACTGCCCTAGGTCAAATCTCTGACTATTCTATTCCAGAGAAGATCAAAGAAGTGATAGAGAAAACGTCTCCTATGACCACAGAGAGCTACTTCTAGTCAGCCAATAAAGATCTGAACTGACAAATCATTGGACTGGATATTAAGCAACTTATCTGCTCTTCAAACCATCATGTGAAGTGTCAAAGAGAAGGCTGAATCTTTAATTTGTACTTGGTCTGATAGTCAACTAAGCATATGGATGAAAGAAGACGGAAAATGTGCCAGGCGTGGTTTGGTCTCAGGCAGATTTCCTTTTCTAAGTTTATTGCTTAATTATACTCATTGGCAAATAGGTGCCAAAATGAGTACTAGTATCTACAACTACCTGGAAGTTAAATTCACCTCCATAAGGTAACTTGCTGGTGATTGCTGTACAGCGCTAGAAAAAAACTACCCCTTGTAGCAGGAAGCACTCTTCATACGCCATGCCTCTTGGGCAACAGTAGAGAATAGTATGCTAAGCTACTACAAAGATTTATTCTGGCTTACTATGAAAAGGTGACAACAAAGGTCTTTGCTATTAAACCACATGAGATTATGTGAGTTAAAGAGATAAAATCCATAATCATTCTTGGTCAGAAATATATAGTTTCTATGGTAAATGACCAAGAACTGCAGAGGACCATCAATTCTGCTTCCAGTTCCTCTGAGGAATGGAAGAAGGCTGGTTTGTTGCTGTTTCTCCTACAGGAGGGAAGAAGAGAGAACTCTGAAGACTATTCCTCTTCCCTGAGCTGCTTATAAATGTATACTGTATGTATGTATGACTCAGTATATAAGAGAAATAAATAATTGGTCATTTCAGATCAGTAACTGGAAGTTCATGCCTAAATTGGTCTTAGACAAATAAGCCCAAGGCATCAACACAGGTCAAAAGTATGATAGCCAGAGATGCTTAATTAAAGCATCTTTCCCTGCTTCAACATGATCTAGTCTAAGTTCAGCTTTCCCAAAATGGCACCATGCCCTTGCACTGTCTGATTTTTTTTGGTCTTTGATGGTCTACTATTGTTTGCCTCATGGCAGCTAGTGTCTGCATGACTAGATTCCAGGACATGAAGAGTGAGGCTCCAAGCTCATATAAATAGCTGCACTAGACTCTAGTACAGAGGTCTAGCTGGCTGGAGAATTCTGGGAGTTGAAGTCCACAAGTCTTAAAGTTGCCAAGTTTGGGGACCCCTGCTCTAGTATATAGTCACGAATGCTAATAATTTAATGTGCTTTCTCCACTCAACATTCCCAAGCCAGCATTTATAGCACAGCCAAACAAGGCAAAGAAGGTTCATACCATCAGCCGGTGTTATGCTGACAGCTGGAAGCAAGGCCATAGGCTTCAGCTCTTGTGCTTCTTGGGGCAATGTCAGGTCTGTCTCTTTTGAGGTTTGGTCTGGCCCTGGAGCCATCAATCTCTGTACATCTGCAAAACAAAATAATTGTTAAGGATTGCAATACCAAAATACATCCGTGGGATATAACTGATGTTTTGTCTTTGCCACCAGAAATGGATGAAATGAACATCATTATTAGGCAGCTAGGAAATGTTAGCCACAAGAAAGTCCTTTTCCCCCATAGGGCTATCAGTGGGAAAGTAGTAACTCTGTGATACTTTTCTGGGCAGGCTTTTAATTGGCATATTATTTAAACTTATAATTGCTTGGCAATTTATATATATATATATATATA
>QLTV01003654.1:1197504-1221954 GCA_003457575.1 Thermophis baileyi
TCAGCTAGCCACACCCTTATGGGATTAGAACCCGGGCCCCTTGCCCTAAAAGTCAAGTGTGTAAACCTCTGAGCCACAGGATTCTTCTCCCTATCTGCATGTTCCAGGGACAAGGATATATATATGTTTTTTTTTCTCTGTTAAATCACCTGGTATACCCAAATATGGGAGAAAGCATACTGCTTCCTTTTTGCCTTTCGGCCCCTCCAGGGGCCATCCAGACAGTTAAATACAAACAACAGTCTTTTTCTATATTTTATTTTTTTACATAAATAAAGGGAGACTAGTATAGATCTATTTCAAGCTATTTAGCTCTCATCAGCTAGCCACACCCTTATGGGATTGGTTCTAATCCCATAAGGGTGTGGCTAGCTGATGAGAGCTAAATAGCTTGAAATAGATCTATACTAGTCTCCCTTTATTTATGTAAAAATATAACATATATATATATATGTATATGCTTTTCACATATCATTACTCATTTGTTAGGCAGCATAATGGATTCCGTTTATATTTTAACTTATATTGCAAGGTATCATATATAAACACTTTCTGAGGGTAAATCAAAAGGGCAAGACACTGAACTATCTTAACAAGCACGAACATTCCACTAAGAAAAGGGAATTTTCAAAACACAAAGTAAATTCAGCAGGTTCATTATTTATACGAATGCAGGATTAGCTTTGATTAACATACCCTTTTTTAAATAGAGACTATGTAGCATAGCGGGACAGCAAATGTATAGCATACATGCACACACATGCACTTAAATATGTGTAATCTGAATTTCTGCTATCAAACCTAGTTCCATTGCTGAAATGAAGAAAGCTCAATGAAGTGAAAAGATAAAGAATGGACTGTTATTGCTGAGCTCTATGAGCCCAGTTTATATAAAAATAAAGTTATTTAGCCCCAATTTCTTCAATAAAAAGAACATCCTTTGTACCTGATGCATTTTAGGCTTATAATTAAAAAGCAAAGTAGATCTTGCAAGCTTAAATTCTGTTCACATCATTCACTACAATATACAGGCAAATACCTGTCTCATTTCTTTACAACTGAAGAACCAACGCCAAACTTCTCTTGCATTCCCTAGATAGCTTTAAAAGCAGAATCCTTTACCTGAGAACATAGCTGGCAAGAAGGTAAGGAAAAGATGCTGTGGATTTACCAGCTTGGCATAACATCTCCATTGGGGAAAGAGTGTAACAGATGTTGGTGAGATATCATTTTTTGACTCCTTTATATTAACTGGAGTCTGAAAGAGGAAACATAATTGGATTATGGCATAGCTTTTAGGTATGGCTGTCTTATTCTCCATCCTAATAAGGAAGCAAAATGTACTGTTATTTTTTGGTACCAGAAGTTAATTGCTCCCATCATTTAGACCTTAACGTCCATGAGTGGGAAACTTGTGGCTCTCCAGATGCTGAATTATACATTTAAATGTGTCTCATAATTCTATTTGTTGCTGCAGGGAGTTGTGGTACAACAATACCCAAAGGTCACAAATTCTTCATCCCTCCTACATAATGAACATAGTAACTACTACATTCGCAGATCACATGAAGCTATCATGGTTCATTTTGGCTTAATATTGTATGAACTCAGTTGCTATAGATTGCAAATCACAAATGATTTAATATTATGCATGAAATATGAACCTGGCCTACAAAACCTTGTACACTGTGCTGAGGCTTTTCATGGTAGATGAACCCATGTACTGTCTTATGAAAACTAAGATATTACATTGGAAAAAAATTAAGGGATCACTTTCAACTAATACATAGCCTTCCCCAACCTGGGATACCTCCGTAACTAAAATATGCCCATCTGGAAGAGGGCCAGGCTGGAGAACCTTAAGTCATCAAGATTTCTAGTCAGACTCTTCCATTCACTTATCTACCATAGCACATTTTAGATCAGCGGCCCCCAACCTTTGCGGCTTGGTGGCCCAGCAGAGCGGGAGGAGAGGGGAACTGGCCTGTGTGAGCAGCGGCCCAGTGCGCACGCGCCCAGTTCAACTTGTGCAAATTGAGCTGAGCACGTGTGTGTAAACATGCCAGCCCAATCCTCACGCAAGTTGAGCCGCTGCTCACACAGCCCGGTTGCAAATAGCCACGGCCCAATAGTGGGCCACAGCCCAGGGTTTGGGGACCCGTTTTAGATTACTTCGACCAAGCCCCCCCCCGCCCCGCCAAATTTCAACTTGCAAGAAGCAAGGAAGCTTACAGGCCTAGAAATTCTGTGACATATTTGGAATGTTGACATTGAGCTCAAAAGATCATTGTACCTGATATGTACTTGCAGAGGAAGCTGTATCTTTGTTGCCAAAAGAGTGATAAGTATTTTTCGGATTCTGGCATTCAGAAGGAATGGAAGCCTTTGGGAGTTCTTCTGGAAAGAAACACGTTGGTGAGGAAACCATCAGAGGAATAGCTCAAGGAAGAATTAGCTACTGTGTCTCTCTTACCTTGGACCATAGAGAGCTTAAATGGGGGTGGGTGGCCATCTCTGTCTCGCTGAAGCACCTGCTCCATGAAAGTTACATGATCTGTGTCCAATAGTGTGATTTCCCTGTCACTGAGGTCATGCTGGAGACAGCCATGAAAAAGGCCAAGAAGCATTTCATTGGGCAAGACAGAAGAATCCTTTATGATTCCATCGTTTTCTACAAGACGATAAAAACTATGAGTAAATTTTTCTCCTCCTGCTAGGAAAACACAGCAATTCACATTATATAGACCTGATAGCCTAGATAGGCAAACAGCATCTAAAGTTTCCCTACCCAGTTAAAAATAAATCCCACACAATAGAAATTACACAGTAAGAAATATTGACTGGTAGAGATCTTCCCGTCAAGCTCATTATTACATTTTCAACATCATCAAATTATGACAGCAATGTCAAGTTTGCTCAAGAAACGCATTTGAACAGAAAACTCTTATTAAGGCCAAATGCTGGTGAGATGGGGATGTTCAAAAGAGGATGGCACACATTACAGATGTGCTCATCTTCATTATTGCTTAATATGTTTCAGAGGTGGGAAGAAATAATGAATAATGATATCCTTTCCTTGAGGCATATACACACAACTTGCCTCTTGTCAGCATCAAAAAACCCATCTCAATTTGCTGGCATTTTGGTAGGAGTTTCATGAGGTCAAACTGGAAAGGAATCTCATGTACACGGGAGCCACTTCGAGCATCACGACCTACAGCAAAAAATAAAATAAATTGTCATATTCAGGATTAAGTCCATAGGACCTAATAAAGGAATGTCTAGAAAGCATTAAATAAATCAATTACCTTCAACCGCAATGGGCCTTGAATCGCATGCTGGGAAAACCCAGTCCTTATTTTGGCAAAGTTGGCTGATATACTCAAAAGCAAGCACAGTATGGATGCAGGACAGATCTCGAGGATAGATCTGAAAAAGGAATCTGAAATAAAATAGACTGGAAAACCTGTTCAAAAGGATTCAAAACAAGTTTCAAAAATGCATTCAAAATGATACAGTCATGCAAGGATAACTCAGAGCCAATTATACAAACATAAACCACGTCTCATTCCTCAGTGAGACAAAACCTTCCCAATCATTTGGCTGCATAGGCTGCTTTGGCAATTGTTTCACCTGCTGCCCATATACAGGAAGCAGTCCCTGTCTTAATCCCTTTCAACAAAAGGGATTCAGCAAAAACCAGCAGATTGGCTGCCAGTCAAACATCCCTGCAAATGTTGCCTCTCCCCAGCATAAAAACATACCGCTTTGGGGATTTTCTGGTAGGATAAGCCATGTAGGTACTGCCAACTCTCCTGAACACCATCCACATAGCCGCTTTGAGGTTCAACCCAGCATTCTGTGACGATGTTCAATTCCATGTCCACTTCAATTGCCTCCACTTCTGTATCATTATCTTCATCTGTAGAGAAACTGGAAAGCAAGCAAGTAATTTGAGAGACTCCCCAGAAGGGTGTGAATCACAAAAGGTTTTCCAGAAGTTGCTAAACATTGTTAAGTCTACAGGAGGGAGAAATTGGCATTAAATACAAAAGAAATAGTCATAACAACTATATTTAATTACTTTAACGCAATTTAGATAAAATCAAATCTAGTATGCTTTAGCCTCACCCACATTTTCACCTGGCTGATACAGGTATTTCTATTCCTGAGATAGTTAAAGATCCAAATCATCCTTAAATATTAAACATATATAGTAGCTTACAAGCAAATAAGTTGGCTTTCCAGTTCAATTCCAACCCTTCTTGCCTCCAAGCTTGAGACTAAAATAAATTAACTTCAGCAGTCTTAGACTATATATCACGGTTGCTTAGTTTATAGAACTCAAAACTAAAGCAATTGTGCTCCTGGACAATTCATTGGTGGCAGGATGAATATACAGTATATTAGTCATTACATATTCATTGTGAAATTTCTACAGAATTCTTTACTGCATAATGTTTTCACAATTCATTTTATGGAATGGCATTCTATTTTGGCACAGAGCGCTATGCAGAGATAAAGCAAAATATGACAAGCCAATCAACAATTTTATACATGAATCCAATGATGTCATTTTTAAAGCACTTTGATTAATTTCAGGTTCTGGAGAAACACAGCTGTGGGTCTTTGGCAAAGATTACCCAAGGGTATGCTTCAAGCTCAGGAGGCCTATGGAGTGTTAGTCCATAGGTACAAAAAAATACCGCCCAGAGTCCTTTGGGAGTTGGGCGGCATACAAATACAATAAATAAAATAATAAATAAAATAAATAAATAAATAGGTATTCATTTGTGCTCATTTTGGAGAGAAGTGGGATGATCCAGAGTCTGGAATTCAGAAAGGCACATAACAAGCAAACACAACTTGGTACAGTAATGTGAGTAAAATTATAAATACCAAAACCTCAGATTTGCAATGAAGATCAAAGTCTTATTGATCAATAGAATAAAAACTAAGATGTGAATATTATCACACGTTTATACTTTATGATATACTCATAGACATTTACTGGTTTCAGAATGGATGATTTGAGCACCTAAATATTATTTATTTATTACAAGGATTATAATTCTGTAAGTCAGCACTGTCTTATATTAAATAAAAACAACAAATAAAGAATCATGGGATCTTCAGGTCAGTGTTATCTTTCTGGGGAGGAGTGAAGTGGAGAATCTTGTGTGCACCAAAGGCTCCTTTGCAGTAGATAAAAGCTATTGGTTGGTATAGTTCACGGGTGTCAAACTTGCCGCGTCACATTGCTGTCATGTGATGTATTGTGACATTTTTCCCCCATTCGCGGAGCTGGGGTGGGCGTGGCTTGTATGTGACGCATCCAGCCCATGGGCCGCCAGTTTGACATCCCTAGGAGTTAGTTACTCCTTGGAAGCCTTCTAGTCAGGCACATTCTTACAATGGCTACAACAGAATCTGGGTGACTCTATTCCTTGCGTCTTTCTTTTGGGGTCAGGACTTCTTTTCTTACCTGTCTTTGGTAGATGTAGCATGTGGCGGGAATATCACATATTGGACAATGCAGGTGTGCTTCTCATTGCCACTCACTCTTGTGGGGTCACTCTGTGAAAAAAAACCAACTGTAAATTTGTCATGCTCTTTTGCCACTTCTCTCCTCGCACAATGAGGTTCCAAGACTAGAGGCGAAGCAGTGCCAATTTGCCATAAAATTCTTGGTCAAATCAAGAGCAGATTTTTCTCAGAATGTAATTTAATATGCCTTTTTTGGATGAGAGACTATGGAGAAAAAACAAGGGGCATGTTTATTTGACAATTATCTATGAATATCCCTTTCATAGTATTCCTCTACACCCATTTGTTGCTAGACTTCCCTCATCCTTTTCTTACCTTTATCATACCTAAATATTTTTTTGTCATAGATCTTCTATGTATGGCAATATTTATACCACTTTGGGAAGGATATACCATAATACATTTTGATATACCAAGTGCTAAGATTTTTATTAAGAGCGCCAAATTGATGAAATGGTTAAGACAGTGATGGCGAACCTTTTTTGGTTCGTGTGCCAAAAGGGTGTGTGCACATGCTAGCGCGCACGCACGTGCCCACACCCATTCCCTTCCCACGCACATGCGCACAAACCCCCTCTGCTCCCGCGCATGCGCACATGCGTCACTGAAGCCTGAAATGGTGAAAAACGGCCCAACGGGCAAACCAGAAGTTCGGAAAAAGGGAAGCCGTCTGAAGCCTCCGGAGGGCGAAAACGGTCTTCCCCAAGGCCAAAAATCAGCTGGCCAGCGCGCACATGCGCGCTGGAGCTGACATAGGGCAACGCCTTGCGTGCCCTCAGGTATGGCTCTGCGTGCCACCTGTGGCACGCGTGCCATAGGTTCGCCATCACTGGATTAAGACATCAGGCTAAAAACCGCAAAACTATGAGTTCAAGTGTCATCTCAGGCACAAAGCCAGCTGGGTGACTTGGTCCAGTCACTCTCTCTCAACCCTAGGAAGGAGCCAATCGTAAATCACTTCTGAAATCTTGCCAAGAAAACTGCATGGAGTTGTCCAGGAAGTCACCAGGACTCAACACTGACTCGAAAGCACATATACCATATTTCTATGCACCCTGCGATTACCAATTTCCTTGTGAACAGGAAAATGTGGCACCACAGAAGATAACAAAATAAAACAAGCAACAGGATTTACCTTCATAGGTAATTCTTGGACCATACTGACAATCCCTTCACCACTGGAAGCAAAATGGAAGCCTTCAGACAAGCGTATCCTGCATCATTCCGAAGAGAAGAATAAGTTACAAGGCTATTTTGCATCCTGGTCTCCCATGAGACAGAACATTTTGTTCACCCAGCACAATGTTCTTTTCCCACAGTGAAAATGCAACGCCCCCCCCACTTCCCACTTTAACTCTTATACAGGTAGTTCTTGAGTTACAACTGTTCACTTAGTGACCGTTCAAGGTTACAACAGCACTGAAAAAAGTGACTTATGACCAATTTTCACACTTCATACCGTGTTTTCCCAAAAATAAGACCTTCTTATATTTTTTTGAACCCTGAAATAAGCGCTTGGCCTTATTGCCATGCACTCAAAAGCCCGATTGGGCTTATTATCAGGGGGTGTCTTATTTTGGGGGAAACAGGGTACATCCCCAGTCACATGATCAAAATTTGGATGCTTAGCAACCGGAATGTGTTTATGTGACGGTTGCAGTGTCTGGGATCATGTGATCACTTTCTGCAACTTTCTTACAAGCAAAGTCAATGGGGAAGCCAGATTCACTTAACAACCAGGTTGCTAATTTATCAACTGCAGTGATTCACTTAGCAAATGTGGCAAGAAAAGTCATAAAAAATGGGGCAAAACTCACTTAACAAATTTCTCACTTAGCAACATAGATTTTGGGCTCAATTGTGGTCGTACGTTGAGGACTACCTGTACTGGCAAAAGCAACTGATTGCTTTTGCCAGTACAGGTACTGATTCAGAGAAAGAAGTGACTCAGATATAATTGCTACTTTTTTTTTTTTTTACTTTTATGGCTCCCCTATTTGTAGATTCCAACACAGGGGTCCTCAAACTTGGCAACTTTAAGACTTGTGGACTTCAATTCCCAGAATTCTCCAGCCAGCTATGTAAAGCTAGTAAAAGCTATGCTGGCTGGAGAATTCTGGGAGTTGAAGTCCACAGGTCTTAAAGTTGCCAAGTTTGAAGACCTCTGTTCCAACATATCTCAAGACCAAATAGGTACTTACTCAGTTAGAGTGGACAGTAGTTGGGCCACAGCTGTGATGGGCACCGCCGGGACCAGCCCTGACTGTACACACCAGATCCAGCGCTGGTGATAAAAATAGCGAGATAAGGAGGCCAGGGTAGAGGAAGCTGTGCGGTTGGCCACCATAGTAAGCGGACCTGACATGGCAGGATTCTCCAAGGGTAAAAGACATGGAACATGATAGTCAGAGGGCAGCTTTTCGTATCTGAGAATGAGAAAGAAGGATTGAGACAACAGGTGACCATGGAGTTGGATTTCTCATTATAAGCTTAATACGCTACCTGTGCAAGACTTGTGAGCTGGATGTTTCTGAATTATTCCCAGTATCTCTAACCAGCATGACCAGAAAATGATTTACTGGTTTGTTATGGTCATAAAGTATACTACCAGTCCCTGTCTCTTCTTGCATATTCTCCTTTTTATTTTAAAATTTAAAAAGTACTTAATTTCTAAGATTCAAGAATCAAAGGGACTATGCAGAGAAAACAAAACGTCCCTCTCTATGCATGCTTGAATCCAGATTCGCACGCCATGTGTACAGGGAAATGATGTACCCCAAACACATTTTATGAATCCGGAGACATGTTAAGTGGTCTATTTGCAATGCAGGCTGTATATAATTCTTTCAATAATATCTTGAGATACATTTATGTGAATGAATTAAGGTCAAGGCACAGAGGAAGCTCCCAACCTTTTTTTTTTTTTTTTTTTGAACCAAGCAACGTTCCAGGACATTCCCATTACACAGAGCCATCCATTGTCCATTGGATAAAGGAATACAAAAACTTCAGCCGAAGTCATCTGGAAAACAGCAGCTAGGCTAAAGCAACTGCATCTCTGGGAATTAACATTCTGCCCACAGGGATATAAGTAAGTGTGCATGTACATATGCTCCATACATAATACCTGATAAGGAGTTTTTCCAGAGGTTTATGCAATACTATAAGGCAAGGTCTGTCTGAGAGGGGTGGCTGCGCCGTAGGCAAGCAAGATGATTTTGATGGGGAACTGCTGCCAAGGACCTTTCGCTTTACTTTTGGAGTTGCCTCTTTGCTCTGTACTCTGTGAGGGAAACGTAACTGAAGGATACAGTCTCTCAGTTCTTCTACTATCTGTTGAAAGGTAAGTAGATAGGAAGAAATCATGTTTATATAAGCAACTGGCACCATGCATAAGGACAGCAACTTTTGCAGACCCTGAACTCCTTTGCAGCACACGTTCTCCTGCATTCCAACATTTTACCACATATTTTAATGCATTACTATGTTATTCGCTTAATTTTTGTAACATGTAAATGTATTTATTGTCTTGGCCAGTGATGGCGAACCTATGGTACGTGTGCCACAGGTGGCACGCGGAGCCATATTTAAGGGCACGCGAGGTGTTTCCCTGTCAGCTCCAGCGGGCATGCGCACGCTTGGCCAGCTGATTTTTGGCCTTCTTTTTGGCCTTTTTCGCTCTCCCCAGGCTTCAGGAAAGCCTCCTGAAGCCTGGGGATGGCGAAAACAGCCCAACGGCCCAACCAGAAGTTCACTTGTGTGCTCACCCCCAGCCTCCTTTTTGCTGTAAGAGGTTTTCAGGAACTTCTTCGGCTTTGGACAGTTGCAGCCAGGCCTCACACACCTCAGCCCATTTCTTCTGCAGCAAGCCTTTCCTGAAGGCCTCTGCAGCCAGTAACAGAGCTCCAAATCGATCCGGAGCTCTGTTATCGGCTAGAGAGGCCTTCAGGACTTCAGGAGGCTTTCCTGAACCCTGGGGAGAGCGAAAAACAGCCCAACGGGCCTACAGGAAGTCCGGAGGCTTTAGTGAGGTCTGTGCGCATGCGCGGGGGGCAGCGGGGGTTGTGCGCATGCGCGGGGGAGGGCATTGCATTATGGGTGTGGGCACACGCACGCATGCTATCGTGCGCACGCGCGCACCCTTTTGGCACCCGAGCCAAAAAAGGTTCGCCATCACTGGTCTAGGCTTTGGTTATGTTATGAACTTTATTTTGCTTTTAAAAAGTTAAATTGTAGTTTGAATGTTATAAAAATAATGAGAAAAATGCATATATTGAAAATAAATTTAAATAATAAAAACAATGTAGCCATATTCAGTCCCAGAATTCCCCCCAAGGAGCAAGCCTGTTCTTGTCAACAATGCCTTAAATGCTTTGTTAATAAATTCATCAGTGCCACAAGGACATTTCTTCTGGAACTGGTTTACCTTAAAGCTCACCTAAAAAGCCAAATCCCGTTTCTTCCTAACACATTCTAGTTAGAACTGACTTGTTTTGTAAAATCTTATCACGGGGAAAGTGATTCATCCAGCTACCTTCAGGTACTGATTCCTAAATTCTATTTAAGGTCTGGAAGAGAAGCTTGTAACCTGACCCCAAGTTTTTTATACGCAACCTAAAAATACAGATGCAAAACATGCTTCTTGGCAATCCTACAACTTTATTCCAAAGCTAACATCCACCAAGCACATTTAGCTGTGTATTTTTTGCAATTGTAAATAATGTTCACTGTGACTCAAGCAAACTTATTAAGCACTCACTTTATTCCTGAGTTTTGCAAGTGTCCCTATGGGGAAACCCAGCCGAAGAACCATGCAGGGAGCTTTGGAAATAATCCTCACCACATAAAATGAAAAAGGAGGCAGATCTTCAGAGCTACAGAACAAGAAAGGAATAGCAAACTGAATACATTTATTGTGGCAACAACAATAAGTGAAGGGACATTCTATCATATTTGTTGGACACGTGTAAAAAAGCCAAGAGTTTTTGGACACAAATACATGCACTAATTCAGAAGAATTTAAAGATTAAAGTATAATTGAAACCAGGGGCTTTTCCTTTGGGAATAAATGCAGTGATTCACTTAACAACTGTGGCAAGAAAGGTGGTAAAATGGGGCAAAACTCACTTTACAAATGTCTGGTTTAGCAACAGAAATTTTGGGCTCAGTCATGGTTGCAAGTGTAGGACTATCTGTACTAATAAATGGGTATGGAGTGCTTGATGAGCTTTTCCTCTTAAGACAGGGGTGTCAAACTGGCAACCCGCAGATCGGATGCGTCACGCGCAGGCCACGCCCACCCCAGCTCCGTGAAGGGAAAAACGTTGCAAAACATCACATGACGGCAACATGACGCGGCGAGTTTGACATCCATGTCTTAAGAGTTATTTACTCAACATGACTGGCTCAATCTTATGCAAAAATCTTCTATCCCCATTCTCCCCTCTGCCCCTGAATTCCCTCACCTGTGCATGAGCTTGACGTAAGAGTAGCCTTCTACCAGCACAAAGCTACTCCAGTCACGCAGCAAAGAAGTCAGAGCTGAATGGGAAATGCGACACTGGATGGTGCTGTAACGACCATTGTTGCCTGGGGTGTGCAAATGCTTTGGGACTGGCCTGTCAAACAGATCAAACAGTTATTTAGTGCCTGTTATTCAGGTACCATCATTATCCCCTATTCTCCCTACCCCAGGAAAAATTCACATGCAAGACCTTATTGATCAACCTCTGTTGTCTCTCAGCCCTCAATAACAACACAATGGCTGGTAAGCTCTGAAACCTTGAAATGTTAAATGCCATGAAATGATACAAGTCTTGTATGTTTTCTTGCACGTACATGTCGTGTTCCAAGAGGATAACAATGCGGTGCATGTGCAACCACCTCTGCCAGAGATTGGCATCCATCGACAGGATGGGTTTCCAGTAGGCTGCAAACTGTGAGTGACTGGAGTCTGAGCTACTGTGCTGCAAGGACAGGACCTGAAAATGGCAGAAATCATATTTCATGAATCTGGTTGCATCTGTGCAACTGGTTCTTTAAACATTTTAGAAAAAAACCGTATTAGGCAGTTACAGGTAGTCCTCGACTTACAACAGTTCATTTAGTGGCCGTTCAAAGTTACAAAAGTGATTTATGACCATTTTTCACACTTATGATCTTTGTAGCAACCCCATGATCATGTGATCAACATTTGGATACTTGGCAACTGGTTCATACTTATGACGGGTGCCGTGTCCCAGGGTCGTGTGATCACCTTTTGCAACCTTCTGGCAAGCAGAGTCAATGGGGAAGCCAGTTTCACTTAACAACCGGGTTAACTAACTTATCAACTGCAGTGATTCACTTAACAACTATGGCAAGAAAGGTGATAAAATGGGGCAAAACTCATTTAACAAATGTATCACTTAACAACAGAAATTTTGGGCTCCATTGTGATCATAAGTCGAGGACTACCTGTATTTAGCTCTGCTGGCTTGGGAATTCTGGGAGTTGAAGTCCACCCATCTTAAAGTGGCCAAGATTGAGAAACATTCCTGTAGCCTATATTTAATTTTTATTATTATTGGTCTCTTAATATTTGCGATTTATTTGTTTCTGAGATTATACAACTCTGCTGGTTGGGAAATTCTGGGAGCTGAAGTCCACCCATTTTAAAAAAAAGAATGTAAGCTATATAATCTCATTTCTCTCATTTTAACGAATGGCATACAACAATAGCCAGTCATGATAGCTCTAATGAGCAATACAAAGAGCAGAGTAAATAAGTGATACATAGAATATTTGTTTGGCATGTTAATTTAGCACAGCTGCTCTTACTGCAACGTTTGGCTACATTAACTTGAGGTAACAGCAAGTATATTGAATCTCTTGCTTCTAACCTATTGCTGCCAAGGTATGATTCCAAATAATCAAGAATCTGAGCACCCTTATTTAATTATTACTGTAACAGCATATACATTTTCCTCCAGAAGTGAGAAAGCAGAGCTGAAGATATAGAATTGAGATACGCAGCACATATTTGAAATGGAATTGCCTTTTCTCTTTCATCCTTCCCTCATCAAATCACACAACCAAATGCCTTATTTTCCTAATTTGAGATATTAAGAGAGATAAATATAAAGCAAGTTTTAAACCCTCTAAGACAGAAAAAGGAATGCAGTAACTTAGGCAGCAACTTAGATAAAGGTTGCTAAAAAGGCAGCAACTTAGATATTACTTCTTGCTTGCTCTTACTGCAAATTGGCTAGTAATATACAAATAATGTACCGGTGTAGTAGATCCTGGAGGAATATAGAACAGTGGCACCCCATTTCGAGTGCTTTCAGGAATGGTGAAATGCTCTGGGACGCTGTCAAATGACTGCAGATGAACCAGCATCTGGTCAGTTTGGTTGATACTGAAAAATGAACAACAACAACAACAAAAATCCCTTTCAAGGATCTTTAAGTCACAATTTATATTCTATTAGAGATGAATGTGTTCAAAACAATCCCTAACTCCCATTAAAGAGGTTTCTCTAGAAGCAAACAGGTATTTTTTGCCTAACAGTGAAGCTCTTTCTAATGTTCAAATAGAAATGAGGAAAACAATCATGATCCAACAACGGTTCCTACCGTAGTTTATAAACATTGTTCACGTTAACATTCCTTATTGGGACTAAAACATTTAAACAAACTAAAGGGCAGTGTTACATATTGCCCATAGCCCTTGGGGGGTGGGGAAAGGCCCCACTGAAAGGGCACACCAAGCAAATCTTCACCTTTGCAGGGTGTTCCAGAAGCGGCGTATCACAGTGGTGCGATAGAGACTGGTGATGGGCTTCCGTACAGTGCAGCTGATGTCGTGCAAAATGTCATAGCTGCCCTCCATAGTCACTTCCACCCATGTGCTACGTTTCGAAGGATCTAGGGGCCAGGGGGCCACTGCCAAATACTCAATTCTCATATTGTGCTTCCATAGCAAGATGAGCTTCACTTCCAGTTGAGTACCACCTGTAAGTGTGCAAGAGGAATGAGGAATGTGTTTTAATAGAAGAGCACTAGCGCCCCCCCCCTTAACAAAGTCTGCCTTTGTTAAATACTAAAACACAGCTTCTGCCAAAATCAGCACATTTATATGCCAGATTAATTTCTACATTCTGTTGCCTATTTCTGTTTTTGATGTCTCTCTTACTGATTTATCTAGGTTGTTCTGAATGTTATTTGCTCCACTTAATGGTGATGTTGGAAGAGCCAGAGAAGACTCTGCAGGAATACACTCCGTACTTATTTAATATTTCTAGCTTTAATTGATTTCAGAAATTAGAGTTACACTACTAGCTAATATTTATGAAATGCTTTTCTGAAAACACCCCATTAATATTTTCCAGGATGGAAAGCATAGCAATGGCAAAGTCATTTTTAAAAAACCAATTAAAGTAACAATTTCAATCTCAGTGTAGCTGATGATCTATTTTGCTTGCCATCTTGAACCACTGTGAAATATTTTTTTTTTAATGAAAAGTAGATAAAACAAGATTTCTCATTTTTTATGTTGCACATGTATTACTATATTTAAAGAAATGCAGATCAACAATGGGGCTTTTAACAATTACAACTCATTACTGTAACTGATCCAGCTACCAATAAACAGGCCACTATATTAACAGATGAATAGTGCCCTTACACAGAATCCTACTAAATGCCATTTGTTGAACAAGATGATGGAATTTTGCCTACTCTACCCATATATCTAAAGCATGAATCGGGCACCACAAGCATTCAGAAACAAAATATGCATTTGGCAGTCAGTCCCCATAAAGCAAAAAATTGTTTTGGCACATTTTTATCCCACTATTCTTTTATGGAACTCAAAGCACTGCTTGTATTCACAGTAATTTTTGAGTTGTTAGCTTGTTAAGATAAATTAACTGGGAGTTCCCAGATGAGATGGAATTTGACAATTAATTTTACAGACATAATTTTAAAAGCTACTCCACAAACGAATTATATTCAAGATTAGAAGTAGGATAATCTCCCAGCAATATTTCTACAACCTTCAGAATGCTTAATACTGTGAAATTCAGCATCATTGATTTCAGATCACATGGTTCTTTCTAGACTTTGTTTTTTGGGGGGGTGTTGGATGCTTGGAGCCTCTGCAACACCCCCTAATTTGCATTAAAAAAAATTCTCAGTCCCAAAAAGAACAGTTATTTTCAGCCTTACCTCCTTCAATGACTTCTAGTGCATTGCCAGCCATCCCTTATGGATCTTAGAGGCCATTTTGCGAAAAGTGCAGCCCCCAGAGGGAAAATAATGCATGTCCCTGATCACAATTGGCAACATACACTGCCCAAAACAGACTAAGAAAACACCGAATAATCACCTTTTGTAATATTGACCTCACGGATACTATAGCCTTCTCGTAACCGCACAGAGACTATACTAATAAGATCAGCATGGACCTCCTTTTCTGTATGCTTCTTTCGCCTCAAGGCAAGGGCTGGGTTGCTGCTTGCAGAAACAAGATGTTCATTGAATAATCTGTGCTGGGAGACTGCAATGATAGCAAACACCATGCAAGTGTTATTTCCAAACTGATCTATCCCGCAAACTATTTCTTCCTCCTATGAGGCCATGAGCCACTTCAGGGATCTCAATGCAGGAATTCAAGCATTTTATTATGTCCCTTTGCACATGGGGGACAAATGTAGTTGTGTAAACAGTAAATATAGCATTATTTTTCCTCATCCTGCACATCATCACTTGCAGCAATAATGAAGGCCAGGCAAATCACTATAACCCTCAAAGCATCTAAAGAGAAAAATGAATCCCTTCAATCTGTTTATAGCTAACTACCATTTTTATTTAGCTTTGGTTAATATAGCTTTCAAAAGTGGTGAAGAGCTCATAGAATTATAGAAACCCATCTGTTCCTTTAACTCTTGCAAAACCCATTATTCTCACTAATATTGGCAAAAATGGACTACTGTTTAGTTCCACATTTCAATCTGACCCAAGATTCTTGTCTTCTTGGCACAGGTGAAGATAGGGTAGATAAGACTGAGAAACTACATCTAAGTTCACAGAAGGTAAGCTTACCACAGTAATATTCAGGATTCAAGGATTCCCCACTGCGCAGAAAGGAATATGGGAGAAAAGCTTTATGGTAGACGTTCATGTCTAAACTAGAAGGCTCAACTTCAGGACATGTGGAAAGGTATGTGCCAAATGTTGCCATTGCAATGAACTTCATGAGCTCAACATTAGGAACATGACCAAAACTGCAGTCATAAGAATAGACTCCTCCCACCTACAAAAGAGAAAAAGAATGCACAGAAGCATCAATAACTTTGTCAAGAACAGATTCCCTCTCTTATGTTGAACTTAGCTCTATTTCAATTTAGATATTAGGGATATCTTCAATGCTGTAGTTGTAGTGACAGAAAATATTTCTAGACATAGCATACTTTTACTCTGGTTTCTAAATGTCTACGGAGATTCTCAGTCATCCAGGTCATCCAGGTTGTCCCAAAAGTGCTTTTTCAAGACGCAACTGGACTTTCTGGTTTTTCTTTGAAGACGTTTCATTTCTCATCCAAGAAGTCAGAGCTGAAAAAGCTTATTGGAAGAGAAGCAAAACGTCTTCAAAGAAAAATCAGGAAGTCCAGTTGCCTCTTGAAAAAGCACCTTTGTGTCTGGTCTCTAAACCAGAAAAACATGAGAGAGAGAAGCAAGTCTTACCATCAGTATTTTTCCTCTACCCTGAATTGCTGCATGAAATTGCCCTGCCACTGAAATGTGCAAAGGTTCCAATCATGGGTTTATATATTTGCATAAATCTAAATCAGTGATGGCGAACCTATGGCACGTGTGCCACAGGTGGCACGCAGAGCCATATCTGAGGGCACACGAGGCGTTGCCCTGTCAGCTCCGATTTTTGGCCTTCTTTTTGGCCTTTTTCGCTCTCCCCAGGCTTCAGGAAAACCTCCTGAAGCCTGGGGATGGCGAAAACGGGCCAATGGGCCAACCAGAAGTTCACTTGTGTGCTCACCCCCAGCCTCCTTTTCGCTGTAAGAGGTTTTCAGGAACTTCTTCGGCTTTGGACAGTTGCAGCCAGGCCTCACACACCTCGGCCCATTTTTTCTGCAGCAAGCCTTTCCTGAAGGCCTCTGCAGCCGATAACAGAGCTCCAGATCGATCCGGAGCTCTGTTATCGGCTAGAGAGGCCTTCAGGAAAGGCCTCTGCTGCTGATAACAGAGCTCCCGATCAATCCAGAGCTCTGTTATCGGCTACAGAGGCCTTCAGGAAAGCCTTGCCGGCTGCAGAAGAAATGGGCCGAGGTGTGCGAGGCCTGGTTGCAACTATCTGAAGGTAAGTAGTAGGGCAGCTCCACTTCCGTTTTGTTTCCGAACTTCCGATTGGCCTGTTGGGCCATTTTTCATTGTCCCCAGGCTTCAGGAGGCTTTCCTGAACCCTGGGGAGAGTGAAAAACAGCCCAACGGGCCTACAGGAAGTCCAGAGGCTTCAGTGAGGCCTGTGCGCATGCGCGGGGGGCAGCGGGGGTTGTGCGCATGCAGGGGGGTTGTGTGCATGCGCGGGGGAGGGCATTGCATTATGGGTGTGGGCACGCGCACGCATGCTATCGTGCGCGCACGCGCACCCTTTTGGCACCCGAGCCAAAAAAGGTTCGCCATCACTGATCTAAATGCACACCTTATCTGTAACTGATAAAAACCTGAAGCTTCAAACAAATAATGTATATACATGAATATACCGTACACATATCACATACACATGAAAATAAACACACACACATATGAACAAACTATATGCCAAGACTTGAGCTATTTCACTGTTTAAATTCAAAGCATTATGTGCACTTCTATAGATATCCACTCAGAAGTAAGATCCACTAAATTTAACAGGAACTACTCCTGGTTAACTAACTGTGGATTACAGCCTTAATGATCAAACCATGAATCATCATTTGCTCGTCGAACTAAGTACTACAACTAGACTCCTGGTGTCATCATAAATAATTTCTCCTTCTGTTATAACCAAATACTGAAAAGATCAATACATTTAATAAGCAAGCACTAGCTTTCATATTGCCATTAGAGGCAGATGGCTTCTGTCTTTAGTATTAGGATGGCCCTAACTACAGTACATTCACAAATATGCAATCATGGGCCCACGGCCCATGTACTTTCAACAGCACCTGAATAAAAGAGCAGGCCACAGTTCCACTGCGTAGTTGATTGAGCAGAGTCTCACAGACTGCTACATCTGGCACACTGGTGACACCGTCTGTGATCACAATGATCCCTTCAAATAACAACAACAATTATCAGCACTAAATAGACACGAGTGAACATTCCATCATGGAAGGCAAGAATTAAGTTCTGAGAGAGATTTGCAAGTTACAGTGCTGAGGAAAAAATAACTAACTAGAAAACAGCAATGGCCCTTTTCCTGAATCTATAGCAAGATACATATTAAACAAAACTGATGACAAGACCAATCTAAAATTTTAAAAAACCAACTTGTTGGTCCACTGTAATTGTTATATTCTAAATTAGATCCTATTATTAATTGCAAAACCCTTTTGCAATTAAATAGGGCTGATGGCACTGAAAGAATTATTTGCAGTAGTTTTCCCCCCCAACTCTACTGATTTCCAGCATGCATTTTATAATACTACAACCGTAGTTTTATTACTTTTACATAGAACATCTACAATAACTACAAAGAGAAATTTCCTGACAGTGAGAATAATCAGTGAAACGGCTTGCCTCCAGTAGTTGTGGATGTTCCATCACTGGAGGTTTTCAAGAAGAAACTGGACGGCCATTTGTCCAGAATGGCATAGTGTTTCCTGCTTAAGCAGGGGATTGGACTAGAAGACCTCCAAGGTCCCTTCCAATTTTGTTAATCTGTTATTCATTCACAATTAAATCATTGCAGTTATAATCTGTACTGTGCTCAGAGCAAAAGGCTTGTTGCAGGTGGTTGGAAACTACAGAAAAACCTCAACAAGCATTCCTAAACAAAGAGCTCAACAACTCCCTATATTGGAGTTAATTTACTTCTAGGCTCAGAGAAGCAAAGCAAAACCTTGCAATGTTGCAAATGCCGTAGTTATTACTACAGAGGAAAAACAGAAGAGTAAACTATATAAGAGTAAACTGCTCTTGGAGGAAAGATAGGATATAAATTTATCAGAACTGACTCCAGACAAGAGTACACTCCCTTTATCCAATTAAACATAAGAGATGGACTCTGAAAAAGTTTTTAAAAAGATCCCACTCACCTGCAGTGGAATTGGAAGGAAGCAGCTGCAATGCCAAAATTCCCTGTCGAATCATACTGACAAGTCCAACATCAGCTGTAACCATTGAAACCCCCAACTTCTTCCCTGGCATTTCCTGAGTGTCACAAACATGCTCCTGGTTAAGGGATAACAAGTCCGCCTGCAAGAACAGAAGAAACTCTATTAACTATACCTCAGAAGTATATGTTTTTCATTACAGGTACCTCAAGCCTTTTTTATTAATTCCTCTCAAAAGTCAGTTTTCACTGATCCATTGGTCCATATAAATACAACTGGACTACTGGAATTCTCTCTACATGGGGCTCTACCTGAGGCTGCCCTTGAAGATCATCTGAACAACTTACCATCTTTTTCAGAGTATAAGATGCTCCGGAGTATAACACGCACATTAGTTTTTGGGGAGGAAAACAAGAAAAAAAAAATCTGCCTCTGCCTACCAGCATCCATCGGTATTCATCTGGCTAGCGTCCTTGCAGCAAACAGCAAAAAGCCTGGTCAGCTTCAGCACATTATCACAGCCTGATTTAGCACAAACAGCTGATTGGCGGTTGGATCGGCCTCCCGGAATACTGCCAATCAGCTGTTTCAGGCTGCGGGGATCACCAGAGCCCATTGCCGCCTCCGTGCGTTGCGTTTTTGGCCTCATATCGCGTTTTTGGCCTCCGCGCGTCACATTTTTGGCCTCCGCGCGTTGCGTTTTCGGCCTCCGCATGCCCCATTTTTGTTCTCCGTGTGTCGCATTTTTGGCCACTTCCAGGCGGTGGGGATCCCTGCTGCCGCCGATCCCCGCTGCCTGGAAGCGGCCGAAAATGTGATGCATGGAGGCCAAAAACGGAGTGTGTGGGGGCCGAAAACATGATGTGCAGAGGCCAAAAATGCAACACGCAGAGGCGGCGATCGGCGGCGATGTGCTGTGGCAATTCCCGCAGCCTGGAACGGGTCTAAAATGGGGCATGCGGAGGCCGAAAATGCGACGCACAGAGGTCGAAAATGGCCGGTGGGGGCCGGCGGGTGGGTGGGGCTTCGGCAACATTCGGTGTATAAGATGCACCACAATTTTCACCCACTTTTAGGGTGGGGGAAGTGCATCTTATACTCCGAAAAGTATGGTAAACCTTTCAATGGTCTAAATAATGATGGGTACATCTAGTTTTACTTACATAACATGTCTTCACCTATCTGTCAATTTCCAAGGATAATTTGAGATGCTACTTATTATCTTTAAGCCTTTAAAACTCAAGGTCCGGCTTTCCAGTAAGAACAAGGAGACAGGTCCTGCCAAGGATCCTGTCCTCTATAGAGTTCCATCAGCAGAACCTGATCAGAACAGCAGAACCAGACCTTCTCAATGGTGACCCCTTCCTGTGCAACAGTTTGCCTTCTTATATACAGACCACGACTAATACTTTCTTGTAGTTCTCAAGTGTTGGCTAGGATGACTGTATTATCAATAGAGGTTGCATTTGTAATTATTGAACTGGATTAATACATAAGTGCCACCAGCCTTTCCAGGCAATAAGTTTTCCCAAAATATAATCCATGTGTATATTGAATAAAAGTAGCAAGAGGAGATACCATCCTAATGGAGTTCAGTTTTAATGGAGAAATCTTGATTCTGGATTCCATATGTTGTCATTCAACCTAACAGTTTGCAGCATGATTTAAAAAAAACCCTTCAGCATATTTTAGGTGTAATTCCATATGCTAGAAGCTTGACCCAAGATGCTGTCATAGTGCATGCTATCAACTGTTACTTTGAATAAATACTACCGGTATATAAATTTCTTGACAAAATTTAAACTGCAATTCTAATAGTTACTTGATCATTGCAACTACACATGCAGATCTAAACCCAACTTGAATTTTCTAGTTCTTTTATCACTTTCAAATGACAATTGAGAAATATTTTTCAATAATTTTGTAACCAATATAGCACCCAGCAGAGAAATAACTATGTGGTTATTTTTTCTTTTTCTTTGTGTAATCGGAAACCACCATTTTTTAAAATGTTTTTGACAAGATTTCAGCTTCCCATATTTTCCTGAATAAAACTTCAAATATAGAAATCAAATACCAGGGCAGGGTATCGTTTGAAGAAATATATTTCTGGACCAAGCTCATCTGATCTAATGTCTTTCCATACTTCAAACAATTTAATGGCTTTTTGGTTTTTTCCAGGCTTGGTGAACCTTTATAGAATATATTGGTTTTTCTATTTATGAAGTTACAAATAATGCTAGCATTTAGAATAGTTGGGGCTGGATGGTTTAACATTTACTTAAAAAGGAGAATTGAAAACTATTTCAGCTGATGAAAAATCTAGTGAGAAAATACACTCATTTAGCGCTACCCTGTTTTGTATCCATTCACAAATAAGAGGGTAATGAAACATTTTCTGACCATTACACACAACCAAATTTTGTCTGCCTGACAAACACAAGCTGGGGTGAAAGTAATGCTGGAAAAGGTGTACGAGAGACCTTTATCTAAATGAGATGGCAGCAACCAGTAATCTTTGCAACACATCTGTGTGTCACATGTTCGCTTAAATTTGACTTCAAATTTAGGGAACAATGTGGTTGCTAAATGAGAGGATGTGTATAGTTTTTGATTAGTGATATTATGACATTAAAATAGCAAACTTCTATGTAACAAGACAAATTAGGACAACAGAAGTATTTTCTCCTGATAGTTCTAACTCTGTTGCTTTGTGATTGCAATACAGTGTATTACCTTGAGTAGCTTGCTTTTTCACTAAACCAGGCTTCTTGCCTTCGATAGATTTTAGGTGGCTAAAGCCGGTTTCCTCTGAACTGATAACTGTTTCAGAACTTCCCCAGACTTTGCTTGTTTTCTTCAATAACCTTGTCTGCTGTACAATGAATAACATTTTCACTTAAAAAAAAAAAGATTTAGTAGCTGGGATTGGTATGTACTTATATTGTAGAGCTAGTTTTCAGCAGCATCTATTTCCGTTTATTTTGTTTAGCACTAAGAACACCGAGACAAAATTTTATAGTATACTATTCCCAAGAGGAAAGCTTGCCTGAGCACAATGTTGGCTGGATCACAGCCTGTAGTTAAGACAGCCAAAGTGTCTTTATACTAAGAAATGCTTAAGATACCTAAAAAAATAGTATTGCCAAATATAAATATTAATAAAACCATACCTCTTGAAACCTCTTTGAACTAAGATGTCAGCAAAAAACAACAGAACAATTATAGTAGGATTTCAGTTAGGAAATGCTAGAGTCATCAACTTTTGCTAGCTACTGTTATAGTTCCTATCTGAGCTCATCTCCATCAAGCAACTGTCTCCCGTTCACCGTTACTGATCCTTTGCTGAGAAAGGTTTTCAGCTTTCTAAACAAATATGGGGAAATGCTCTAGAAATTGCAAAGGAAAATCAACAATACAGAACAGTCAGCAGGAAAGAGTAAATACTTGTGAATATGCCATGAAACCCAGCTTTCTTTCACCAAGTTCCTACCCACTTTAAGAATGAAGGTACTAGTAGTCCTCATTCAGTGACTGCTTCAGACAGCAACCATTTGCAAATTACAACAATGATGTAAAAGTAATTTTGCAACCAATGCCTGCATTTACAACCTTCGCAGCATCTTTTAGTCACACATTTGCTATTGTTAGTACGTGTTGCCTGTGACTGACCCATTTTTCCCCCTTCTCACACACATTGTCCAAATAAGTTCTCTCTTCCTGAGCTGCTTTTGTCCTCAGTGCAAATTAACAAACTCAGCTGTGACTCTAGTTGGTTAGATTCCCTGGCTGGCTCAGCCTGCTGCCCCATTCTGACAAATATAATCAATTTCACAATGAAGGCTATTTTTGCCTAAGTAGTTTGTGACTCTCCAGTGAGAACAGCTGGGCACTAGCACATTCTTTTCAATGTGCATTCTCCATTGTGCACCTACTTATTTTTACAATCCCTTCCTCACCAATTAATGTAAACTCAAACATTAATATCCTTCTTGCTAATTATCCTGCCTCTGGGGTGAGCATTCCAAAGGGAGAGGGAGTTGGGAAAAAGCAGATTTGCCCCTTTACCCAGCTTCCTTGCGAGTCAAATTCTTGAAACCTTCCTCACTATATGGGCTCTGCCAGCTGTTTGAGGCCATATCCTTCTGATGCTGTAAACTAAAGCTGAAGTAAATCACAAAGCACAGTTGCAGTCACATGATTTTTCACTCAGCAACCACTTCATTTAATGACAGAGGTCCCAATTGCTGTTGCTAAACTATGACTACCCGTATTATGTTTCTCATTAGTTCTCACAAAAATAGGCATGCTACAGAAACTTGAAAAAGAAACTTTAGTAAAAAAAAAATTCAATTTGCTAAGCTAGCAAAATGTAGTGCCTTCAAAAATTCTTTTGACTCAACATCCTATAAGACTTTCCTCCAAAAATACCCATTCGCCTAACTTATTCTAGAGCACTGTTTCTATTGCTCCATTACCTGCCAGATAGGAGTCATCTGAAGCAAGTCTAGAATTATTCTGATCCTCAACAAGCGTGAAAGAGCTTCCCACTATCAGGATAATAATCAGGGTAATAATAATAATAAGACAATAAATCTCTATTTGAGAGCTCCAAAGTGTGGACTTTCGGGGCCTAAACGCCCTTGATTATAGTTAGGTTCCTTCTAACGTTCATGTGTCTTGCCCTTTCAGACAACAGTTTTAGAAACTACTATTCAGTACTAACAATTATTACCTCTGAACTCCAGGGCATACAAAGCACATTGTCATCCACTCCAGGTATCTTCAAGTTTTATATTCCAATAAAGTATTGAAATAATTAAAGCCAGTATCTTTTACACAATTAAGACAATTTACATAAGTCATAAAATATTTAATATTCTATAGTGTTTCAATACATTCACAGCCTATTAAACATAGTATCTCAGTGTTCCTTTTTGCAAACATCTAAGCAGAACATGTCATCTGTACACCATAGGCTTATAATTTGCATAAGAGCCTCTAGAATAAAATAAAATAGAATAGGAATAAGAATAGAGTCTCAATTTATATAATGTATAATTATAAATGTATAATTGCACATTTTACTACCGTGTTTCCCCGAAAATAAGACATGTCCCGATAATAAGCCCAACAGGGCTTTTCGGGACATGCGTTGAAATAAGCCACCCCCCGAAAATAAGCCCCCCCATTACTTTCCGGGGGGAAAGGGGGGGGCATGCCGGGAGGCGCTCTTTTTGCTGCGGGCACTTTTTTGGCCGGGAGAGCGAGAGCAAGTGAGAGTCGAGGGCACGCACACCCCACGAGACTGCTCGGCTCCTCTGGGCTCTGCCTCTGCCAGCGTTTTCAAACGCGCTCCTGCCTCCGAGGAAGAGAAGGGGAGCCTTGATGGCTGCCTCGCCGCCCCATCTCAGGCAGGAGCGCGTCACAACGCTGGCAGAGGCAGAGGAGAGCAAGTGGGGCACGCACACCCCACGAGACTGCTCGGCTCCTCTGGGCTCTGCCTCTGCCAGCGTTTTCAAACGCGCTCCTGCCTCCGAGGAAGAGAAGGGGAGCCTTGATGCCTGCCTCGCCGCCCCGCCGCCCCA
>QLTV01003654.1:1248777-1267511 GCA_003457575.1 Thermophis baileyi
CTCCAGGTCCCATCAGCTAAACAGAGGGCCTTCTCTGTGGTTGCCCCAGCCCTCTGGAACCAGTTACCTCCTGAGATCCGGACCACCCCCACCTTATTAAAAAAACAAAAAGCAGTAAAGATCTGGCTTTTCCGGCAGGCCTGAGGCCGTGATCTTGCGGTTGAATTCTGCGAGATCTGGCCATGATGGGATATGCATGAATTTTAAATTGTTTTAATGTTTAATGTATTTAATGTTTTATTATTGATTAGGATGTTTTTAATGTGTTTATGATGTTTTTAATGTTTTTTGTTTGTTGTTAAGCCGCCCAGAGTCCTTTGGGAGTTGGGCGGCATACAAATATGATTAATTAATTAATTAATTAATAAAATAGTTCTGCCCTCTCCTCAGCACCTATTATTGTTTTGTCTTCCATTTTCTCCCATCACTGGGTCCACCCTTTTCTTTCTTTTACTACTACAGTAATATAGCCCAAAAAAGCTCTTTTTCTTGTTTTCAGTTTTCATGGGGAAGCTAGCTGTCATGACGTATCTGTAGCTGAAAACAACAGAGGGATTATTGTTTTAAAAAGTCAAAAGATAAACTTTGAGAGACACTTTGCTATTCGGTTGGAAAGCTGATATGTTCAATCTTATTGTATGTCCTTGCCAGAGAGAGGAAAAGCAGCTTGAGCTATCCCTGGAGGCTCTTATCAGTCAAGTGGCTGACCTGAAAAACTCCTTGGTCAGTTTCATTTACAAGCTGGAGAATGAATATGACCGTCTCACTTGGTAAGGTTTCATAGCCAGCTGGTACTGGTGGGAGGGGGACAATATTTCATGTAACATTTCACCTAATTTAGGATACCTGCCAACATACATTGAACTCAATATGCTGCAATTCAAAACTTAATCCTTACTAGTTTCCAGTTTATTTGGAGAATGAAGCAAATTTTCTGATTTCAGGATGTGACTGCCTATTATGTTTTTAGCAAAGCCTTCAGTCCCTTCCTTTTTCATCTTCGTGTGAGTTTCATGAAATTGAGTGGCAATTATTCTGGAATAAATATACAAAGGTTCAGGCTGTAAAACAGATGAAACTAATGTTTTGCTTCATCCCTGTAACAACTATTCTTTGTTTTGGAACATTTTTTAAATATAACAATATAAAATCAATATACTTGCTCAGAATTCACTGGGCTTTGAAACAAGAGGCATTTTTAATTTTTTGACCTAACAAGATGGTCAAAGTTAGATTTGTTTGGCTCTACCCAGTATTCACATTAAGATCTGTCTTTCTATTAAGATCTTTTTGAAAATGCCCTGGCTGTCAAAGGCTCATTTATCTGACATACAGAAGAAGGTATTCTCCTGTGTTGCAACAAGAAAAGCATAAAATGAACTCCCCCAGAAGCAGTGTTTGGTACACGTGTCTCTTTAAAAAATAGCCAAGACACATTTCTTCACCAAAATTGTCATTGCCAATGCTTTCATTGGTTTTAATTTACCTTTGAGTTTCTAAGTTTTGTGTTTTGAATTTAATTGTTAGCTGCCTTGAATGTGTAGAAACCAGAATATATATTGTATAACTAAATATTCCTTATAGGGAAATCTGTACATGACATCTGTTAGAATTAGAGTGGTTATGCTCAATGAGTTCTATTTTTTTTTGTTACAGCATTCTGATCTAAAGAGTAATTTAATTCCCTCAAACGTATCCACAGATGTTCTTTTGATATAATTCACGTATTTTTATTTCCATCTTTCTGCCTTAGGCCCTCTGTGCTAGATAGTTTTGCTCTGCTCTCAGGGCAGCTTAATACTCTGAACAAAGTGCTGAAGCATGAGAAGACTCCACTGTTGCGCAATCAGGTTATTATCCCATTAGTGTTATCGCCAGATCGGGATGAAGAGATAATGGTAAGAATTTAACTCAGTTTGTACCTTTTCTTGACCACAATAATTATTTTTTTAGTTCTAGGAGAAAATAAGATACAGGTAGTCCTCGACTTACAACCACAATTGAGCCCAAAATTTCCCTTGCTAAGCAAGACAGTTGTCAAGTAAGTTTTGCCTTTTCTTGTCACAGCTGAATCACTGCAGTTGTCAGTAACATGGTGGTTAACTGAATCTGGCTTTCCCATTGACTTTGCTTGTAAGAAAGTTGCAGAAAGTGGTCACATGATCCCAGACATTGCAACCGTCACATAAACACATTCCGGTTGCTAAGCATCCAAATTTTGATCATGTGACTGTGGGGATGTATGAAGTGTGAAAAATGGTCGTAAGTCACTTTTTTTCAGTGCATTGTAACTTCAAACAGTCACAAAACAAATGGCTATAAGTTGAGGACTATGTGTACTGAACAATGAATCTTTTATCAGTGAGGAAAAAGTTGAGTGAATAATGCAAAGCTTGGAAACTTTCACAAAGACAAATATATAGAAGGAGTAGGAAACCAAGAGAATTTTTCTTCTTCCTACAGACTAAAGTATTTGATTAATAGAAATCAGTGTTATGGATGCTCCTCTGTATGACAATAGAATAAAAAGACATAAATATGTTGTTATTGAATAGTAATAGTATGAAAACTTTATTTTTGATCAGTGACCAGCTAAGTAGCTAAATATAATGCATCAAAGCAGGCTTAAATACCATAAAATTACTATATAAACTGCCAATTAAAATTTACAAGAATTAAGCAAAAGAGAACAATATATACCGGTAATAAAGCAAAAGTGAATAAATAAGAATAAAATTTAGATAAAAGAATAAAAGGACTTCTTTGTAACATCATTCCAGGATTAAGACATCTAAAGACTTCTTTTAGCAATAGCTACCAATAAGAATTTGGCAACTCTGTAATAAGAGGTTTGACCACCTTTCCCTCCCTGAAAGTTTGATCTGTACTAGGAGATTGTATCGGTATGCCAGCACATAGATGGAACAATGAAGAAATCCATGTCCCAGGTTCATTATGGCGAGAAGAACAATTTCTTTCATTAAATGGGATTTTATGAACCATCCGTCCAATTTTGCTAAAGATAGAACATGAAGGCTTTACAGTATGCTGAGCAAACCAGATTGAACGGATAGTTGGCAGCACATAGATGGAACAATGAAGAAATCCATGTCCCAGGTTCATTATGGCGAGAAGAACAATTTCATTAAATGGGATTTTATGAACCATCCGTCCAATTTTGCTAAAGATAGAACAGGAAGGCTTTACAGTATGCTGAGCAAACCAGATTGAACGGATAGTTGGCAGATCTAAATGCAACTTTATATTTTGGAACCTACCCTTGTAGATTGCCTATAGCACTCAATTCTGTCTGACAAGGAATATCATAATGATAGTAGACTTTAGACAACAGTTAAAGAAATGCTTTGCAAAGCTTAAAAATAAGCTCTTACAGCCAAAAAGAAAGCATTAAAATTACAGGATTGGATTTTAAACTGGAAGCAATTATCACATGCTATATAGCTCAAGCTTCAGTTGCACAACAAAATTGTATATAGGGAATAGTTACCTTAAAAGAGAGGCCAACGTATGTTTATAGGTGAAGTCAAGCTATTTTGTCATTATATGGAGCCATATAATACAAAAAGATATATGCGTCCTTGTGTGTGTGTGTGTGTGTGTGTGTGTGTGTGTGTGTGTATACACATTCATATGGTGAGTCGGTGAGTCTAACCCATTGGACAGCAGGGCCACCCCAGGGGGGGGAAAAACCCCACCAGCCGAAGTCCCTGGAAACTGCAACCAGGGAAACCAGGAAAGAAGCCAGGGCCAATGGACACTATATTTGTTAAACAAGTTAAGGATGGAGTACCTGCTTTTGAAGCTGGGCTATGCACAGTTGACAGAATTATAAGCAAGTAATTGCTTTAATTCAGAACAGTATTTGAGCGCCTGCCACAAAGAAGAGGGGGTCGACTTATTTTCCAAAGCACCAGAAGGCAAAACAAGAAACAATGGATGGAAACTAATCAAGGGGAGAAGCAACCTAGAATTAAGGAGAAATTTCCTAAGAGTGACAACAATTAACCAGTGGAACAGCTTGCCTTCAAAAGTTGTTGGTGCTTCATCACTAGAAGTTTTTAAGAAAAGACTGGACAGCTACTTGTCTGAAATGGTATAGGGCTTCCTACTTGAGCAGGGGGTTGGACTAAAAGACCTCCAAGGTCCCTCCCAGCTCTATTCTGATTGATTGATTTGTAATCCTTAAATTGTGAAAGGCTATACTTATTAGGTACTAAAACATAACAAGGTGATAATATCAAAAGATTTGGTGCATTAATTGTATAAAATGATTATAGTGGTTTATTTATCAAGTTCTAGTGAATCTTTAGTGCTATTGCATAGATCTATCTACCTGCACTGTGACTATGATCAATTCATCTTTAAGCAACCACTAAAGATAAATGGTATCAGAATGGCCAATATACCTATTAATTATCGGGGAAATAAATGTTGTTTGTATGTCTCTATAAAAAGAGCAGCAAAGGAGGATGTATGCAGAGGTTTCCCCTTCTCCAGAATCACAGGGACAGTGTCTTTCAGCCAACCATATCCCCTTTATATTTGCCATCCAGGACGGCTCAGGGGAGCACATGACATCGTGCAAGCAAAAGACTTTCTGATGATTCACTATCTCTAACTGGCTAAGATACTGGCAGGAGTGACAGTATATCTAATAGAATCTGGAGCCAGAAACAATGGATGTTCTCTAAGTCTGCTTGCTTTTCTACCCTTTGTCTCAGGGTTTGTTTTTCCTGGTCATAGTCCAACTCGAGTATTGAGGATGGAGAAAAGCCTAGTTTAGCAAGGTTGGACTCAACAGCCTTGATCCATGAAGAGCAGAATTTATCTTGGAGGATTAATGGTGCAAGGTCTTGAGGAAAGAAGCCATTTGACTAAGATCAAGTGTAGTACATTTTACATAGAAAGCTTCAATAGTATAGGTGGAAATGGATTGGACTCCAACCAAACTCACTGCAGTCTAATTTTTTTGTATATGCTTTTAGTTTTTTTATTGTGAGATGAGCGTTAGAAAGGTACTTTTTACTTACATTTTGATGAAAGTTCAACTGCCTACTCTTCTGCATGTGAAGACTAGGTCAGCAAACTAGGCCAATAAAGCACAATTAGTTAGTCCCTGAAATAGGGAAACTGAATGAGCATAATCGCCCTATATCTTTTAGCATTTAATCTGGTCCTGATAAGTTGCATTGCAATGCAATAAACTAGACTCTATGTTTAATTACTTGCTTTTGACATCTCTAGGACAGGTTTCAAAAAATTATTGCCCAATGAGTTCTTCATATTATGCAACTCATATCAGATAGTCCTGAAAATGAATAATGGAGTTGATCAGAGAATGCTCATTCATTCCTTATATTTCGGCCAATATTGTTTTCAGGATGAATCAAAATTCATCACACAGCAGTACAATGTAATAAATAATACATTGATGTATACTGTATATGGCAGTTTGATATTACAGTCCAGGTTTCAAACCGTTCCTTCGTAATGGCTGACTTGAAGATGGTGAAGACACTAACTCATTGAAATTGATTTTCATGGAAGCAAGAGACATTAAATCCAGATCTTTACTAAATTACGGTAGCTTGGTTATTACAGAATGTAAGTCTTTAATCAATCAAAACATTGATTCTTTTCCTCCTCAAAATACAAATGTCTTCTAAAAAAACCCTCAATTTTTCTGTATAATGTTTAAAAATTGCTTTTATATGTATTGCTTTACCTTTAAATATCAAATATTTATTACGGTCAAAGACCAGTACAATTAAAACCTCTCAAAGAGTATCTAGTTAAAAGTTCTAGAATAAAATAATGACAAACAACAAATCAAATCTATGTTGAAATCATAATTTGGCAGCCTATCAGTTGCACATAAACAAGAGCATGGCCAAGCTATAATGTAATATATTATTTGTTGTTGTTAGTTGCAAAGTCATGTCCGACCCATCGCGACCCCATGGACAACATTCCTCCAGGCCTTCCTGTCCTCTACATCAGGGGTGGTATTCACTTACTTTCCCTACCGGTTCGCAAATGTGAGCGCGCTCTTCAGCACCAGTGGTTGGGGCATAGACTTGGACTACTGTGATGTTGAATGGTTTGCCTTGGATTCGAACTGAGATCATTCTGTCATTTTGGGGATTGTATCCCAGTATTGCTTTTCCTATTCTTTTATTGACTATGAAGGCTACTCCATTTCTTCTGAGGAATTCTTGTCCACAGTAGTATACCTGATGGTCATCTGAATTAAATTCACCCTTCCTGTCCATTTTAGTTCGCTGATTCCTAAGATGTCGATGTTCAGTCTTGTCATCTCTTGTTTGACCATGCCCAGCTTGCCTTGATTCATATATAATTATATATATATATATATATATATAATTAGATAGATAGATAGATAGATAGATAGATAGATAGATAGATAGATAGATAGATAGATAGATAATGAGAGAGAGATATATGATTAGGATCATTCTGTCATTTTGGGGATTGTATCCCAGTATTGCTTTTCCTATTCTTTTATTGACTATGAAGGCTACTCCATTTCTTCTGAGGAATTCTTGTCCACAGTAGTATACCTGATGGTCATCTGAATTAAATTCACCCTTCCTGTCCATTTTAGTTCGCTGATTCCTAAGATGTCGATGTTCAGAGATAGATAGATAGATAGATAGATAGATAGATAGATAGATAGATAGATAGATATAGATATAGATATAGATATAGATATATATGTTACATATTTTTACATAAATAAAGGGAGACTAGTATAGATCTATTTCAAGCTATTTAGCTCTCATCAGCTAGCCACACCCTTATGGGATTAGAACCTGGGCCACTGTTAGGCAAGTGTTTAACAAGACAAGTGGGCCAGGTTCTAATCCCATAAGGGTGTGACTAGCTGATGAGAGCTAAATAGGTTGAAATAAATCTATACTATACATACATACATACATACATACATCCCTTATTATAATATACACATATTTATGTATACACACACACACACACACACACACACACTATAATATATCATTATATTATAATGTACCCTCCCTCCTCACTTCTTCCCTTGACACCTATTTTGGCCGTGTGCTACTTCTCTCGCATGTGGACTCCGGTGAATTTTTTTTTTCTTTGCAACTGGAGACTAAAATAATGGCAACCCATTGGACAGCAGGGCCACCCCAGGGGGAAAAAGCCCCCCACACACACCAGGAAACTGCAACCAGGGAAACCAAGAGGAAGCCAGGGCCAATGGACACCATATTTGTTAAACAAGTTAAGGATAGAGGGACTGCTTCTGAAGCTGGGCTATGCACAGGTGACAGAATTATAAAAGTGAATGGGGAAAGTGTCATAGGAAAGACATATTCTCAAGTAATTGCTTTAATTCAGAACAGTATTTGAGGGGCTGCCACAAAAAAGAGGGGGTCAACTAATTTTCCAAAGCACATTTCCAAAATGATCATGGAGCTGATCAGATAATGCTCATTCATTCCCTATATTTCAGTCAATATTATTTTCAGGATGAATCAAAACTCATCACACAGTAGTACAATGTACATTGATGTATACTGTATATGGCAGTTTGATATTATAGTTCAGGTTTCAAGCTGTTCCTTCATAACGGCTGACTTGCAGATGGTGAAGACGCTAACTCACTGGAAATTTATTTTAATTGCTTCATTTTATTATAATAAGAAAGAGAAAGATTAAAAACTCGCAGAGGTAGATGTTCTGAAGCTACATTTCCAATAACCTGAGGCCTATGAGTTTAGCTTTGTATTGTCTGATTTTGTTGCAAGATATAAGTCCTAATAGACTGAATATTGCAGCGGCAAACAGAAGGACGAGTACCAGTGTTCAGCCATGAAGTTGTACCTGATCATCTGCGAACTAAGCCTGATCCTGAGGTAGAGGAGCAAGAGAAGCAGCTAAGCACAGATGCAGCTCGTATTGGCACTGATGTGGCACAGGTAGGACGATGACTGATTAACAGGATCAGGAAGAAAAAAAGAAACTTGGAGCCTGAGGGAGCACAAACATAGCACTTGTCTTCAGCCCTTATAAAACAGCAGGGTCTTTTCCTGGGATCGGTTGGTTACCCTCTGCAGTTGCCTCATGATCCTGGAGGGGGAAAAAGTGTCAGCTTTAAAGAGATGCAGATCTATTTTATCCCTGTGCACCCCAAAGCACATTTTTGGGATAAAACCTAAAATATTGAATACTGAATAAACACGCTTAGAATCTAAAATCTTTTCTTGGTAAATGTGTATATGGATAGGCATGGTTTTGCACCACCATATTTTTGCTACCCTCACTAATTTTAATTCTCTCTCGGGAATTGCTGTTTGGTAGTATGCAAATGAATTGCAGCTCTATTACGTTTTAAACAAGATGTACTTAATGTGCTGTTGTTGTTGTTCTATTCTACATTGCCTTCCAGAACTCAATATAATATAATATATATGTACTCCCTCTACTTTTCCCATAACAGCTCTTTAATGTAGGATGGACTGAGAGATAGTCACTGGTCTCAAATCCTATTGCACCACATTTCCTTGCAACAAAGGTTGCTTGAAATCATCACATCCCACTGTCCTTGTTATCAGCAGTACACCTCTCTTTATGTCAGTAATTATCTGTTTTGTGGATGGATATGTATGGCTGTATATGCTAATTGCTCATTTACATAGGTTCATATACACTCTAATGGGCATAATTTTCCCCACTCCCAGGCCTAATTTGGCACCAGTGAGTTCTCAGATCGAAAATGATGCCTACCTCTGATTCTGTCAAGGCAGTGTGGGGTTTCAAACTGACTCCAGCTTCCAGAATATCTGGGCATAGGCTTTAATGAGTTTCATCTGCATGAAGTCAGGCAACCTGAAGCACTTGTAAATTCTGACATTATATGATTTTTATGATTGCAGAAACAGATTCAAAGCCTAAACAAAATGTGTTCGAACTTGCTAGAGAAAATCAACAAAGAAGATCGAGAATCTGAAAGTGGAGGTATGGTTCTAGATAAGGAGGAGGACTGAATGAGCTTTAGTGGGGACAACACTATTGAGAGACCGAAATCGCAGAAGCAGAGATTAAAGTGTGGTAAGAAGTAAAACCTACAACTTTTTGAAAATTTGGAGACCAGTATGAATGCTTTTCCACCCTTTAGGTTTACGCCAGAACAAGCAGACATTCAACCCTGCTGATACCAATGCCCTAGTTGCAGCCGTAGCCTTTGGAAAAGGATTGTCCAACAGACGTCCACCAGGAGTGGGAAGTTCTGTTCCAACCAGTCAGCAAGCTGCCAATGCCATCATAGCTGGTGCTTCTACCATGCAGCAAGTACAAATGTCAGGCGCACCAAATCAGCCACAGCCTATGCTTGGAGGAGTGCAGATGCCACAAGCAGGGCAACCAGGTAAAAAGAATCACAGAGACAAATATATAGTGGTACTGTTAGGACAATAGGAAGTGTTGTCCCACGAAAATTAAACATTTCGTGTAAACAGACAGGCTTTAGAAAAGGACAGTTATTTGGGACAAGATATGCGATACCCGTTTCTTCCACATCATTTTAGGAAGGGGTATGGCAGCATATGATTTATATTAACATTAGCCAGGTGTCTGTGAGCCTAGAGATGAGATAGGATTGTATTAAATATAGGAATGTCCATTATACTGAGAATAAGTGGCTAGTAATCAAAATCAGGAGAAGGCTACTCTCATTATGTCCAGCTGGATGGTATTTTCAAAATGCCTTTACTTACCGTGTTTCCCCGAAAATAAGACAGGGTCTTATTTTCTTTTGACCCCCGAAATATGGCCTTGGCCTTATTATCGGGGGCGTCTTATTATTTGGGGGATGCAGGAGGCCCCTAAACCTCTGCCCACAGCAGGGGGACTGGTGCCGGAGCACCAACCAGCTGCTTCGCCGGTGCTGCTCAGGCCGCCGCCTCCAGCAATCGTGGCAGCATTTTCGTTGCTTCCTGAGGTGAGGCGGGGGGGGCCAAGGGGGGGAACATGCCCCACACGCACCTGCCATCCACGTGGAACGGCCTTGCGGATGCCGCTCCCGCAAACCCTAGCTCGCACGCCCCTTCTCGTAGTGGTCGCCGCAAAAAGAGCGGCTGCAAAAAAAACTCTTGCCAGTCCTAGCCCTATCGACCTGGGACTGGGGCGAGGGGGACTGGCGCCGGAGCTCTGAGCAGTGGCCGGTGCGGGCTATCTGCACAGCCATGAAGTGGGATCGGCGTGGCTGGTTCTTGCCTGCAGCATTGCCAGCGAGGATCGAGTCAGAGCCGCTGCCGCCCAAGATCAGCAGGCCAGATTCGGTGAGCCGGACGCACCGCTGCCACTCGGGAGAAGAAGAGAGAGAGGAGGCACTGCGAGAGAGCCCATTTCTCACGTTCTTGTCCTCCCGGGCAGCAGCAGCACGTTCAGCTCCCCAAATCTGGCCTGCCGATCTCAGCCAGCGAGGGGGAGTGGCAGGTGGGGAGTGGTGGGGCGGCGGAGAAGCGAGACGCATGGAGCGAGATGGGGCTCCCCTTGCCATCTCTTCTCCCCCCCCTCTCCGGGCATGGCAGGAGCTGGAAGTCCGAGATCAGCAGGCCAGATTCAGTGAGCCGGATGCACCGCTGCCGCTCGGGAGAAGAAGAGAGAGAGGAGGTGCTGTGTGAGAGCTCATTTCTCACGTTCTTCTCCTCCCGGGCGGTGGCAGTGCGTTCAGCTCCCCGAATTTGGCCTGCCGATCTCAGCCAGCTCGGTGGCTTTTATTATTTATTCGGAATCAAGCCAGCCTCTCAGCGTAGCCCAGCGCCGAATCTCGGCTCCTTTTCAGGGCAGGCGGGACGCTCGGGGGACGCGCATCAGTTGATTTTCCGTGGGGGGGGAGGAGAGCCGCAAACCCAGCAGCAGCGTCCTCCGAGCAGAAGGAGACGAATTTCACCAAGTCTGGGCTGCTTTGTCTGCCAAAGCGGTAGGGTTGTGTAATGTTCCAGTTGGAAAGGAAATCGGGGGGCGTGAAAGGGTGGTGGCGGGGGGGAGAGAGAGATAGCCGCACGCAAGAAATCTTTTTCTCCTTTCGCTCCAAGAGGCTGTGCCGGCGCAATGAGTCTCACGAAGACTCAAGAGGTTTGCTCGCTGGCTGCTTCTGCCGCTGCATCCAGCTAGAAGTTTGGCTGTCAGCTCGGCTTCCTCAGGCAGCCCGCAAGAGTTTCCTCCCCCTCCCACTTCG
The DNA here is from genome assembly GCA_003457575.1 of Thermophis baileyi. Classification (NCBI taxonomy): domain Eukaryota; kingdom Metazoa; phylum Chordata; class Lepidosauria; order Squamata; family Dipsadidae; genus Thermophis; species Thermophis baileyi. Next base: position 1,260,044 of record QLTV01003654.1, read on the forward strand.
CTCAAGAGTTGGGGGTGGGAGCGAAGAAGCCGCCGCTAGCCACTTTGTCCTCTCGTTTCCTCGCAGCTTCTGAACAGTCGGCGAGTCCTGGTGGACCCAAACACCACTGCTTGAACCTCCACCGCAGCATGCTCCAAGTCTCCATGCCCTCCTCCTCGTCTTCGTCGCCTCCCTCTGCCTCTGCCACCCCCAGCACCACTGGCACTCTCGCCTCTGCCCCTCTCCTTGCCCCTACCCCGGGCCGGGTCGCCACCCCCGCCGCTACCGGCTCCAGCCTGGATTTTTGCATTGACGGCTCCAATAGGGACACCCTCACATTGGCCGTGCAGGGGTCGCCCACGCAGAGGCCGGGCCTTGGGGTGCCACCCTGAGCAGGCACCGAGCTGGAGGCAGGGGAGGGTCAGTCTCCTTACCCGGTTGCCTGCCCTGCGCCGTTTTCATCAAGTGTGTATGTGTGTGACAGAGAGAGAGAGAAAGAGAAACGGCAGAGAGGAAACTCTTTCAAACAGCGTTGCCTGCAATTCTTGTTACTCCCCTCCGTCATTTCTCTTCCTCTCTCTCTCTCTCTCTCTCACACACACACACACACACACACACACACACGCAGACATTTGATCACTTGAAAGGGACAGGCTGCGCTTTGCTTCTATTGTAAGCATGCGCTTCCCACAATCGCCTGTCCTTTTCTCAAGCAGCAGCAGCCGGGTAGAGGGGGGGGGATTCCGACGGGCTGCATGGCTTTCTGCCTCATTGTAGCAGAAGCCTAAGTTGCACCCGCGGAGCATAAGCCGTGGTTGCCGCTTGCTCCATAGCCACAAGGTGAGCTGCGGAACAGAGGGCCCTCGGCTGCAAGGTTGCCTAGCGCTGTGGGCAGAGCTGGGGCTAGCAAGAGTGCGCTGGAAATATCTCCAGGCACCTGGAGAGACAGAATTCTGGCCCTCACTCGATCAGCTGATCAGTGGGCCGTGGTTAAGGGGCCCAACAGCCTTGAGGTGACCAGGGAAGGGAAGGGCTGCCTCCTGTGCTGGCCACGGCCACCCCTTCACTAGGGCTTATTTTCGGGGGAGGGCGTATATTTACGCCCACCCCAAAAATCAGGCTTGGCCTTATTTTCAGGACATGTCATATTTACGGGGAAACACGGTACCATAGGGAAATAGGATAGTGGGCAGGTTAAGTCTTTTTTCTTATTCATCAGGTTTCTTGTTTAGTGCATAAAATGCCTGAGAAACTTGCACAAAGTGATGTTAGAGTTTGAGTGAGTGATTAAATGTACCTCCCTCAAAAATATGTACAAGAAAGAGCCAGAGATAGTAATAAACATATTGCCCCCTAAATTGGTCAGATTCTTATTACATTACTAAACCCAACTTTTTTCATCTCTCCAGGTAAGATGCCCAGTGGCATAAAAACCAATATCAAGTCTGCTTCAATGCATCCCTATCAAAGATGAGTGGGAAGTATTCTGGTCTATTGCTGGTCCTGGATTTCATTTCCAAGTCAACACTTCTTCAAGTTGTTCTCAGCCATTAAACTTGGAGTCTTCTCTGAAGATCACTTGGATCATTTATTAATACAACTGCATTGATCCAGGATACAAGAATGTAGACATGTATTTTTCATTCCAAATGATAGAGGCAATTTTGAGACAAGAGACCGGTTCAGACAGCTAAGTCAAGATGGTAAACAACTTTACTTTTTGTTTACTAATGTAAGCAGCCTGATTCCTTGAGGTGGTGCACCTGTTTTGGAACTGCCTGTTGGTGACTGAGATTATATGAGACATGCAAGTTATAACTTTTTTTTTTTTTAAATAATAAAGTTCAAGTGCTCTTTCTCATGTAGTGGTTTTTTGTTTTTGTTTTTTGTACTTTTAGGTGGCTCATGGGAAAATGTGTGGCTTTGTCTTGGCTGCACTTTTCATACAGTGCTTAAAACCTGTACCATTAGATAGGCCAACATATAATCTACTTTGACTCCTCTTTGAGATTCTTCTGTTCAACCCCATTTTTCATCGACGGGGGAGGGGTAACATTCTAGCTCTTGGTTTATTGTTATAGAAATTTTGTCAAATAATCAACTACTGGGCAGGCACAATGGATAAAACATGCTCAAATTTTAATAGTGATAGATGGTAAATATTACAATGGGTTTCTCAAGTGGATGATAATAGTCCTGACACATCTTCCTTGTGTCAGTGACAAAGGAAAGGCACCTTTTTTTTTTTTTTTTTTCTGAAGTTGATGTGTGAGGGGACCTAGAAGTCAGAAACAACCTGATTCCTCTGTGATTATCCAAGCCATCACTTACAATCTGTTAGTTGTCTCAGCCACTGGATTCAGGTTCTGCTTAAGAATAGTAACTTACTATTAAGTGACAACATGACTATCTACTGCTGCTAGCAGTAGAAAGGATATTAGGTGATACCTAAACAGATATTTAAATATTTTCAAGGTTGAAAGACAGTTAATGTTCTGTTCCTAGCAATGGTTGAGCTCAAACTTGATCTTCAAGCTCAAGCTTTTAACTATTCCCATGCAGGGATGGGAACTTTTTCTATTTGGTGTTGGTGATTGTGGTAGAGATATCCTGTTGGATCTTCTGGGCCAGCAGCAGGAGCAGCAACAGCTGTGACTTTTAATTTGGCAGGAGCCTCGTGTTCAACCTCTTGTGACTAGGAAAATAGCCCTTCCTCAGCCTCAACTATCACAACAACAATGGAAACTTGCCACTATTACAGTGTTCTACAGAGGATCCCTTACTATAAAATATTTATTACAGTGAAACAAGCCTTTTAATTTGAAAACATTATAGTTGTCCATCCCACTTTCATATTGCAAATTGTTATTTTTAAGTGTGCTTTTAAAAATAATTGTGTATGTTTCATTTAAAATGGGATGAATTAAATGGAGGGAAAATAAGCTCAAATTTCATTCACAGTTCCCATACCATTAAGGCTGCCTTATAAAATGAATTGACAATGTTTTTTTTAATTAAAAATACAGTTTACAATTGTAAACGGCAGATCTTCTGTCCATAATCAAATCTGCTGTGACCCATTATGGTATACAAAATGAATTAACTATTTTACTTGATATGCATTATATATAAGACTTCAAAATTAGATACAGCAATGTTTCCCTGTTGTTTCAGTCTACATAACATGACTAATCTAAAATGGTTTACTGTTTTAATGAATTTGTTTATATTTGCTATGGAGAAAGTTTGTCTGAAGATGGAGGAATCACTTGTACCGGTAGTAAAATAGTAATTTGGGAAAGATCATTTTAACTCTCTCCAATAGTTTAATGCATTTCCCCATTCTAACATTTTACCTTTTGATTGCCATGGCAAAGACATATAATTCCAAATTAAAAGTTACCGTATTTTTCGGACTATAAGACGCACCGGTGTATAAGACGCACCAAGATTTCGAAGAGGTAAGTAAGAAAAAAAAAGTTTTTGCCCTCCCCCAGCCCCCAGGAGCACTCTGCAGACCTCCCAAACCCTCTGTGCACCCCGTTTTTGTGAAAAATGGGCCGTTTTTTGCAAAAACGGGGGCGTTTTTGCCCTCCCCCAGCCCCCAGGAGCACTGCAGACCTCCCAAACCCTCTGCACATTCCCGTTTTTGTGAAAAATGAGCCATTTTTTGTCCATTTTTTGCAAAAATGGGGGCATTTTTGCCCTCCCCCAGCCCCCAGGAGCACTCTGCAGACCTCCCAAACCCTCTGAGCACCCGTTTTCCCACGGGGCGGGGCTTCGGGAGGCCAAAAATGGCTGTATTCAGTGTATAAGATGCACCAACATTTCCACCCTCTTTTAAGGGGAAAAAAAGTGCGTCTTATACTCCGAAAAATACAGTATATTGTATTTCTATTAGAAATTGAATGAAATGCTGCATTTTAAATTAAACTTTTTGTAGTTTTTTAAATAGTATTTTGAGTTTCAAGAGATACATAATACAGAAAAGATCAGAATATTTTACATTACATCTGAATCTAGAGATAACCATTGCCTCACTTCATACTCTGAAGATAACCAGTTCAGTTTCTGAAGTAGCAAAGTCACATGGTGGAAGTAGAAAAAAAAGGAGCTGCCTCAGCCTTGATCTCCCTGCCCCCACCAGCTACTGGAAAAAGGAAGAGAATCACCGCTAGACTGTATTGTCCACATCCAACCACCTGAGCCAGCCAGCATCATACTGTGATCAGTTGTATCAAAAGCTGCTAAGAGTTCAAGGAGGGCTACATGGGCTATTCCCATCCCAAGCCCATCAAAGTTCATTGTCAAATGTGACCATTGATGTCGGTATTATGATCCAGCTTGAATGCAGATTGAATGAGGTCCAGATAATCAATGTCCTCCAAGGCTCTCTGGAGCTGTAGGGTGACCATCTTCATGGGATGAAATGTGAAGAAATATATTTGTTTATTTGTATTACATATTTCTTAACTGCCTATCTCCCTTGGAAAATAACAGAACCGTTTCTCCCTGACCTCCTTAGTTAATTAAATAGTACTAATAAATATATTCTACAAGAGCTCAATTAAGAGCTGCAATCAATTAAATATTGATGCATTTAAAGCTCAGTGTCTTTTATTTCACTTCAGCTGGCAGAAAACGTACGTTACATAAAATGAAATGAAATGGAATCATGCAGTAAGTATTCATTAGTGTGCCATGATTGGATTTTGACGGCAAAGGAATACCTCCATCTGAAATTCACCAGCAAATGTAGATTGTTTTGATGATTATGGTAACGTGAGTAGTGTGTTGCTATGCCAAAAAATGTAAAAATAGAAAGGTAAACTTAGAAACAGCTGGTCTGTGTGATGAAAACAAAATGGATGACAGCAACCAATGAGTTTTACACAAGAAAAGTTGATGAACTGATTAAGCACAATTGGCAGATCACCTGAAGGGAAATTACTGTCAAATTTGGCATGTCATATGAACAGGTGGATTATACAATTGATGTTCTTCAAAAGGCTTGTGCAACGTAGGTTTTTTGTATGCTGACAGCAAAGATTAAAGCTTCAAGAGTTAAAATTTGACAGCAATTGTCACACAAGAATAAAACTTAAGGTATCTATTGACAGCATCTTGACAGCTGATGAAACATGGGCTCATCATTATGACCTAGAAATGAAGAATAAATCCATGGAATATCGAAAAGCTTCACCTGCAAAAGAAAAAAAAAATCAAAAGCCAGGCAGGAAAATTCATGTTACATTTTGGGGGATGCAGATTGTGTTATGGACAAGGATTTCTTGAACCTAGCACCACTAATACCTCAGAACACTACACTGAAAAAGGAAAAGGATGATTTCATGAGCATCTATTTGATTCAAATGAAGAGGTGGAAAGGAGTGTCAGAAGATGACTGAAGAGACAAAGTGTAGAGTTCTTGCCCATCATTGGTAGAAGAGGCTTGTCCATCACTGGTAGAAATGTATAGAGCATGATGGTGATTATGTAGAAAAGTAAATACAGTTACTAAAGAGTTCATTTCAAATATTATTTTCTTATTTATTAAAATATCTATTTAAGGCAGTGACATTACTTTTTATTCAGTTAAGATCTGGTAATGAGTGTTATTTCAATAACTGGTTATTGAAAATGGCATAACTTGTTTTAGTAATTATTTAATCAGAAGTTTGGTTGAAGCTCTAATTATGAACTCAACTTTAGCATATCCATAATTGGTTTAAAAGTGTAGCAATTTCTCTGAGTCCCAGGTGACAACTGAAAAACTTGAATCCTTTCTACTCTTAGAATTGAATAGTTGCTTACGTTTCTCAGAAGTTGAGGTTATTTTTAAATTATTTTTTGTTTGACACCATATTAGGCTTTCCTAAAAGAAAGCAAGATTAGTTTATCTCTTTTTTCAGCTCTGCTTTTCCTTTGTATTTGCTCCTTTTCCCCTTGGTAAGAAATGCTTATGTGGAACCTAACGTTTATAATATTTGAATAATAAACAGTGCAATGAATATTTAGACATTCCTGGTTTATTTCCTTTTGAGATTTAATCAACATTTTTATATTCCTTTGAAGGTTTATCAGCTTGCATTAAAAGATGTGCCTCCATCTTCTTTTCTAAACCTTTAGTCATGTTCCTTTTGAACAACTTTCCACCTTGCTTTGTTTGGGAAATAGTATTCTATTAAGGAACATTCTTGCCCAAAGCTGTACCCAACCGGGAATTTAAATCTGGTAATTAAGTTGCGGCTAGTGGGGAATTTCAAGTAGTAGGAAAATACAAGGATGCCATTCCTCCTCTTCAGGAAATCTTATCAGAACCTAAGAATGAACCACTGGATATGCTGCATGCCCTACTCAGACAGAAGCTCAGGAAATGGAGATTCAGGTTTGGATAACTACAGGGCCGTCCCTAACTAGAGGGGAGGCTGAAATTGCAAAAGCTTGCAGGTTTAGACCCAAAGTTTATGTTTTAAGTAGAGGCCTCCTTAAGACAGAAACTAATAGTGAAGAATTTCTTCTGAGACCCTAATGGCCGGCAGATGGAGTTGTGGGTTTTGTGACCAGCCACTGTTCACTGTCCTGCTGATTTATCTTAGCTATTTCTGGATTGACTTTGATTGCTGCTTTTAGACATTGATACTTGTGCTCCTATTTCATGTTTTTGAATGTTGCATTGCATTTTAATAGCTTAGTTGTATCTTAGTTTTCTGTTACTATAAAATAAATTGGCTCAAGAGAAAACAATGATTGCCAACTTGCAGTGTTATCTGGCCCATTCTCTCATCACCAGTATATCTGCAATCTCAACACATCCCTGTAGTAACTTTGTGGACATAACTGAAACTCACTGAGTGAGTAACCAACCAACCTGTGTTGCTTGTTGAAGATGATCAAAAGAGGACCACTAACTAACTAAGAGGACCACTAACACTTCTAAGAGCCTTTATTAGGACTTATTTAGTGGCGATACGGGCGGCAAAATGCTTGCATTTTTCCGCTCTTATTGCATCTGCTGATGCACGCCCAACAGCCCTGTTCAAGGTAACTCGTTCCCTCCTTAACATAGAGGGAAAGGAGGAAACTTTGCAGGGGAGAGCTGAGGAATTTGTACAGTATTTGGCGGATAAAGTCGCTCAGATTCGGATGGACCTGGACTCTGATTGGGCAATTCAAGACGAGATGACAGGGGCAGATCTTAGTCCAATGATATGGGATGAATTTGAACCTGTGACTCCTGAGGAAGTGGACAAGGCTGTTGGAGCGATGAGCTCCTCCACTTGTTTATTGGACCCGTGCCCCTCCTGGCTGGTTTCTGCCAGCAGGGAGGTGACACGAGGCTGACTCCAGGCTGTAATCAACGCCTCCTTGAGGGAGGAGTCCGTCCCGCAACCATTGAAGGTTGCGGGGGTGAGTCCCCTCCTCAAGAAGCCTTCCCTGGATCCAGCAGATTTAAGAAACTTTCATCCAGTCTCCAACCGTCCCTTTA
>QLTV01003654.1:1268568-1281978 GCA_003457575.1 Thermophis baileyi
AAAGCAGTCGTGGGTGTGCCAAGGTACACCCACACACGTGCCATCCTGCGCGAGCTGCATTGGTTGCCGTTTGCGCTCCGGTCACAATTCAAGGTGTTGGTTGTTACCTTTAAAGCCCTACATGGCTCAGGACCAGTTTATCTGCGTGACCGCCTGCTGCCACACTCCTCCCACCGACCAGTGAGGTTGCACAGAGCCGGCCTTCTTCAGGTCCCGTCAGCCCGACAGTGTCGGCTGGTGGGCCCGCGGGGGATGGCCTTCTCTGTCGCCGCTCCGACTCTGTGGAACCAACTTCCCCCCGAGATCCATATTACCCCACCTTACTGGCTTTCCGTAAAGCCGTTAAGACCTGGCTTTTCCGGCAGGCCTGGGGCCAATAATGGACTGATTGGCCCATGTATGTTTGTGTGAATGTTTTATTGTAATATTGATGTATTTTTAAATTGTTTCTATTGCTGTCTTTTTTTATTTACTGTGAGCCGCCCAGAGTCCTTCGGGAGTTGGGCGGCATACAAATTTTGCTAAAATAAATAAAAATAAATAAGTTTCAGGCCATGTGTTCATGAGATGGTAGGCTTAGTGGAGGTTTTGAGGCATTCATAATTCTACTTTGTATCCATCACTTCTTACTAGTACTGGGATGATCTGATTAACACATTTTGATCTTCTACCATTATTGTCATCCATGAAAACTAATCTGGCAAAATATCTAGACTTCCAGAATATGTTTACAAAATAGGAAATTAAACCAATTGTTTTCCAATCAATCATGTGCTTGTCCCATAGATTTCATGCCAGGAATATTTATTTATTGATAACATTTATATGGCCACCCAGGTGCATTTATTTGTTTATAATTACATGGCCACCTCTCTGCATTTATTTGTTTGTTTACAACATTTATGTAATCATCCATTTTATAGCAAACTCTGGCAGTTTCCAATCAAGAATTAACTTAATATCAATAATAAAACAATATAAGGGTTGGTCAGTCAGATGTATTCATTATAGGAACTCCAATTGGTTATTGGGCTTTTAAAATAACCACAGTGCACTGAGTGAAGAAAGGAAACACAGCAAATATATAGCAGCCTGTGTTCATTATATTATTAGACTATCAATTCATGTTTATGACAGGAAGGCATACTGAGCAATATGTTAGAACAGTCCCTGTTCAAATTGTGATCTAAAATTTAATAAAGATGTCCTATTTATTATTATTATGCTCTTTTAGGTGTGGCAGCATACCTTCTTGTTTTAACAAAGCAGTAATAAACCCTTTCTTAAGGAGCTTATATTGGATGCTTTAAAGATTAGCAATTATAGGCTCATCTTCCATGAATAAGGTGTTCAAATGGGTGATAGGTTTCCAGCAGCAGGGATCCGGAATAAACAAATGATTTCAATCTATTTCAAGAATGCTTTGATCATCTGAAAGAATGGTTGAACTTGACAAAGGGAATGTGACTCTTTGGTTGTCACATGTCAAACTGGCGGCCCATGGGCCGGATGTGTCACGTGCAGGCCACACCCACCCCAGCTCCGCAAAGGCAAAAAAACAGTGTGATATGTCACGATACGTCACATGACGTGATCAAGTTTGACACCCATGCCCTATACCATTTCAGACGAATGGTTGCCTAATCTCTTCTTAAAAACTTCCAGTGTTGGAGCATTCACAACTTCTGGAGGCAAGTTGTTCCACTGATTAATTGTTTTAACTATCAGGAAATTTCTTCTGAGTTCTAGGTTGCTTCTCTCCTTGATTAGTTTCAATCCATTGCTTCTTGTCCTGCCCTCAGGTGCTTTTGGCTTGACTCCCTCTTTGTGGCAACCCCTGAGATATTGGAACATTGCCATCATGTCACCCCTAGTGATCTCGCACCGATCTCATACCTCTTGCTGAAGTTGCTTACAACAATGCAACACACTTGGTATGTCTCTGTTACAGGCAACTTATGGATACCATCCATGGGTCTTACCAACAGCCAGGCAAAAAAACTCCATTCCTTGTGTTGTAGATTTCCTGCATGAGAGACAAGCAGCCCACAGCAATAGCTCAAACTAGCAAAGGCCACATACCCCCCCCCAAAAAAAACAACCCAGCAGATCCATGCAGACAAGAGAGAGCTAAAATTGCAGAATGGGATTGGATGTGGCTTTCTACAAAATTTCTGACCACAAGAAACTAAACTTGAAATTTGTTTCCTAATGACTAAGCAAATAACACAGGAACATTTTGTTTGCAATTGCAAACATCAGTGAAAGTTCTTGTATTCTATTGGGCTTTGTGAAAAAAGGCACTCCCCTGCACTCTGCATCTACAAATGACAACCCTCCCATACTTGGTATGTCTCTGTTACAGGGAGGAAGAGTATGAGGTAGAAGTAGTGCTAGACTCTAGATACAGAGGGAAGAGGGCTAAGTATTTGATACATTGGAATGGCTATTCAGAGCTGGAGAGGTCATAGGAGGCAGCAACAGATGTGCATATGCCACAATTGGTGCTCTGCTTTCATGACCAATCTCCTAACAAACACCGCCTAGGCAACCAGCAGCCTTACCCAAGTTAGGTGCTGACCAAGATGAACAGGAGTAGCTTTTCCATGGGGTAAAGGGCACCTCAAGGATAGCAAGAAACCAAGTAGGGGACAAAAGAAATAATCTAGCTACTTCCATATCAGGCATTCAGGACATGAAGGGAGGACACAGATTCCCAATGAAGGTGTGGCTACCACATCTACAGGCACAGTTCGTTTACAAGATACCTCATATCAGGGGTGAAATGCTACCGGTTCGGCCCGGTCTGAGCGTTCCGGTAGCGGTGGCCACTGGTGGTTCGGAGAACCGGTAACGGTGGCAGCGCGAGGCTTCGCCCACCCGCCCGGACATCGCCATTTTCTTGTTTTTAACCCTCTGCGCATGTGCAAAGCGTTCTGTGCATGCACAGAGGGTAAAAAAGTGTGCGCGCGCAAAGCACGTGCTTCCGAACCGGTAGGGAAGGTAAGTAGATTTCACCGCTGCCTCATATGATCTTGAGGAGTTACCAGCCAAAGAGGGGAGTGACACAGCTTCATTTTGTACTTACAGTCCACAATCATTTTCAGCTGGGGAAGATGAATCTGAAGGGGAGGGTGATGTAATGGTATTGAGAGACAGGGTGAAGATACGCTGCCTAGGGAACAGTCAGATAAGGGACAACATAGTCCATGGCTGGATAGTGGGCAGGGCAAGAGGCTCAAAAGGGACTGTCCCTAGATTCTCAGGTTATAAAAGAGACAGTGGGAGAATTGTACTTTCAGACTTGCAAGTTTATATTAATGCAGCTTTACAATAAAGCCGAGTTAGCTTATCAGGTCATGTTTCTTGTCTGGTAAGGGTGATGCATCTTCAAGTATTGATGTGATTTGCTTTAATGACTGCTAACAATCCAGATTAAATCGGATTAAAGATAATACCATATGTTGAAATTGAATGGAAATGCTTGTTAGGAGGAATGATAGTTACAGGAAGGTAGAGTTACAGTTTCCCAAAAGAGTAGGTGCACACTTTGAGGTTGGCTCTCAGTCTGGTTCTCTTTAGTTTCCCAAAGAGAGTAATATTTAAGCATATATTTTATCAATTCCGGCTGATATGCCAAATCTGTTCCTTTCTGGAAGAAAATGATCTTAAAACTATTGTTGAACGAAAGCAAATATACGTGTCCCGGGATATTATTGCAGGATCCAATCTGAGTTGGTCACCGGGACCAGATATTTGTTCTTCCAAGCTTTCAGACTCATGCTAGAGCCCATCCTCGGGGTGCATCCTGGAGATTGAGAAATTTCCTGAGGGTGGGTTCCAGCATGAGTCTGAGAGCTTGGAAGAACTAACATCTGGTCCTGGTGACTGACTCAGATTATATCCTAAAACTATTGTACTCATGCTAATATCCTCCAGGCTTAACTATTATTATATACTCTATGATAGACTGTTTTTGGATCTACTCTAGAAACTTCATTTTGTCAACATTTCAGGTCCCTCTTTACAAGACCTTGCAGTCCAAATCACACCTTGACTGCTAATAGGTTTCCAGATAGAATTAGACAGTTTTTGGTTTAAAGCCGTAACACCTCAGGCCCAGGTTATTTTTTAAAAAGCAATCTTTTATGTGGTCTTTTCTGTGAACTGAAATAATTCAAGGGGTTTAACTATCGATGCCATGGGTTCCTTTTGCAGTAACTTAGTCTTTGCTGAATATACTCTGCTAAACCGAGGGAAGTGATCACTACCTGGCCATTAGGGGACCTGGCCAGACATCACCAGGTGTGAGACTTTCTTTGTAAGGTTGAGTCAAGTGGGGATTACTACCCACTTACCTTCCTCCCTGCAAGTGGCAGTGGAGTTCCCCAGGCTCTTGGACTCTGGACAGGGCAGCACTTCACTGATCTGAGCTGATGTGCAGTTTGGGGATCCTCCTAGACTCATGGCTCCTTCTTGAGGAGCAGGTGGCAGAGTGGCTGGGGGCAGGTTTTTGCACAGATTTGTCTGATGCACCAATTGCGCCCTTTCCTAGACCAGGAGACCTTGCTCACACATGCTTTGGTCACCTCCCATCTGTATCACTGCAATGCACTCTATTTGGAGCTAACCCTTAAGACCATCCAGAAAATTCATCTGGTCCAGAATAGGTTTGTCCCTGTAACACCTCTGTTGCACAAGCTGCACTGGTTTCCAATTCCTTTCTAGGTGCAATTCAAGGTACTGGCCATCACCTTTAAAGCTGCATATGGCACAGGGTCAGGCTATCTGTGGGACCATCTCTCTCTCTAAGAACATCTACCCGTCCTACCAAGTCAGATAGGATGGGCATTCTCCTAGTTCCTTCTCCTGAATATTATCAATTGATAGGATCTAGGAAGTAGGCCTTTTCTGTGGCAGCCCTGCTCTATGGAGTAACTTGCTCCCTGAAGTTCAGCAAATCTCCACCCTTTTAGTCTTCCATGAGATTTTAAAAACCTGGCTTCCCCCCCCCCCTCCCCAAGCATTGGGAGATGATTAGAGGCACATTAGAACTGATTGGCACCAGATTTTTGTTACTTTTTAATGTGTTAATTAGTTAAGTTTTATAGTTTTAAATGATTGTATGTTTGTTTGGTATTTTGATTGCCCAGAGTTGGTTGAAAGATGGGCAGCCATTTTAAATTTAAAAAAAAAAAACCCTGAATGCTAGGTTTCAAAAAGGACCTCAAATATAACTTTGTAAATAGGCATTTATTTATTGCTAATACAATTAATATTGATATTTAAAATTCTGATCTTAGATCAATAACTTTGACTCTGATTTAACTCTTGGTACAATAACAAATTAAAAAAAAACATATTAAATATTTTGAGATATAATTCTCTTCCTCATTATCTTTGAAGAACATCTTATCCTTTTAATAATCAGTTAGAACAACAACACAGTGTATATAGAAAGTCTATATACCAGTGTTAAAATGGCAGGTTTTTGACAAAAAAACGTACTTGCTTCAGAATTATTTCCACCTTTAATATAACATATAAGCTGTACAATTCAATTGAAAACCACATTGAAAATTTAGGTGAAAAATAACTATAAAAAACTAGAATAATGTGATCTGTATAAGTGTTCACACGCTCTTATAAGTAGGGATGTGGCTATGTTCAGAATTAACCAATCACATTCAAACTGATGTTAAATAGTAGTCGATATACACCTGCCATCAATTAAAGTGACTGATCCAGCTCATATAAAGTTCAGCTATTCTAGTCAGATTTTTCTGACATTTACTCAGTTGCCTCTTACAGGAAAAACCATGCTCTGCAAAGAGCTTATAAAGCATCAAAAGGATCTCACTGGTGGAAGGTATCACTCAGAAGAAGAGTACAAAAAAATTTCCAAGGCACTGGATATACCATGGAGCACAGTGAAGACAGTCATTAACAAGTAAAGAATATATGGCACAACAATGACATTATCAAGAACTGGATGCCCCTCCAAAATTGATAAAAAACAAAACAAAAAAACAAGAAGAAAACTGGTCTAAGAGGCTGCCAAGAGGCTTAAGCAACAATAAAGGAGCTGTGGGGATTTCTGGTAAGTACTGGTTGCGTACTACATATGACAACAATCTCCCATATTCTTCATATGTCTGGGCTGATCAAGTCTGACAAAAACATGTGGGAAAATGTGTCATGATCTGATGAGACCAAGATTCAGGTCTTTTTGGCCATAATTCCAAAGAGTATGTTTAGTGCAAAAACAATACTGTGCAACACCAAAAGTACATCATACCCATAATGAAGCAGGGGGTGGCAGCATTATGCTTTGGGACTGCTTTTCTTCATCTGGAACTGGGGCTTTAGTCAAGGCAGAGGGAATTATGAACAGTTCCAAGTATCAATAAATTTTGGCACAAAACCTCCAAGTCTCTGCTAAAATGCTGAAAATGAAGAGGAATTTCAGCTTTCACCACACAACAACCCAAACCATATCTCCAACTCAATAAAAGAATGGCTTCACCAGAGGAGGATCGAAGTACTGGAATGGCCCAGCTAGAGCCCTGACCTGAATCCAATTGAAAATCCGTGGGGTGACCTGAAGAGGGCTGTGCACAGGAGATGTCTTTGCAAATCTGGCTTATTTTGTGGGTGTGGCTTCATGGTCATGTGACTGGGTGGGCATGGCTTCATGGTCATGTGACTGGGTGGGCGTGGCTAGGTGGTCACGATCCTAGTTCCCCCTACGAGGATTCCTGAATCCGGACCTTTTGCAATCCCCCAAAGGATTAAAGGAAACCAGATTCCATACAGCTCTGAACCCTTAAGGGAAACCAAATACAAGTGGTCCTCGCTTAATGGCCGGTTGGTTAGCAAATGTTAAAATTTACGACTGACCTCCCCAGAGCTACTTGACCTGTTTTTGGAGTTTTGACAGCCATATGCATGCACACATGCGCGCGCGCGCACACACACACACACATATTTATGACCAGTTACAACATCCCACACAGTCTTGTGACTGAGGTTTTCTATGTTTTTCGCTCCCTCCCCCCTCCCCCCCTCTCTCTCTGTCCATGGGGAGGGGGGGAAGGATCCTCTGAACTGGTGCTGGGTGGTGGAAATCTGATGTCCTGAGGCTGACGAGCCAGGTACTGAAGACCAGATGGGGGCAATCCTGCAGTCTCCCCCAGAATAACAGATGTCTTGTCGCTTGCGAGTGCTTCTGGTGAGGAGGAAGAGAAGCGCAGTGGGATGAGGCTTGGCGGGTGTCAGACGGGTGGTGAGCGCTTCGCAGCTCCTAAGGTGGGTGGAGCCTCCCCGCTCACAACATCTTCACCTGAGGGCATCGCTGGCAGCTGCTTCCTGCATCAGGAGGTCCGTGCTCTTCCCGCTGCTGCTTGGCCTCCTCAATGCACGGAGGCAGGAGGCGGTGGTTTCTTTCGCTGCCTAGGAGCTGCAGGCGGCAAGCAGCAGAGCAAGTAAGCCAGCGATCTGCCGGCTGCCTCTAATCTGCAGTTTACTCGTGAGCACAATGTGCTAAACGTGCTCTAAACTGCAGCCGGCAGATCGCTGGCTTACTTGCTCTGCTGCTCACCGCCCGCAGCGCGCAGGCAGTGAAAGAAACCGCCGCCTCCTGCCTCCATGCATTGAGGAGGCCAAGCAGCAGCGGGAAGAGCATGGACCTCCTGACGCAAGAAGCGGCTGCCAGCGATGCCCTCAGCGGGGAGGCTCGACCTCCCTTAGGAGCCTCAGTTTTCTCGTGAGCACCATTGGCCTTTCTCCCTGCCTCTCCCGGCCAATGTTGCTC
Source organism: Thermophis baileyi (assembly GCA_003457575.1). Taxonomy (NCBI): domain Eukaryota; kingdom Metazoa; phylum Chordata; class Lepidosauria; order Squamata; family Dipsadidae; genus Thermophis; species Thermophis baileyi. The sequence goes on from QLTV01003654.1 coordinate 1,276,382, forward strand.
ATGAGTAAACTGCAGCTAGGATCTTCCGTGTGCTTCCCTCGCAGGCCAGGCCGGCTGGGGGAAACGCACGGGAAGAGCTCCGGTGCCATGATCTCCATGTGCTTCCCTTGCAGGCCAGGCCGGCTGGGGGAAACGCACGGGAAGAGCTCCAGTGCCACGATCTCCCATGCACATTGGTCCATCCGCTGCTGGTATCACCCCTCCGCCAGTTCTCCCTCCCCTACCCACCCGCCGGCACATGTCCTTCGGCCTTACCTTAGCAGCGGTGAGCAGAAGTATACTGCTAGATTCTGCTAGTAGTGGCTGGGCGGGGTGGGCAGGCAGGCGGGATGAGCATCGGGCGGGGTAAGCGAGTGGGACTGGGGACCAGTTCGGGAGCGTGGCCAGCCAGAGGTCACTACCGGTTTGGGGAACCACGCCAAATTTCCGCTAACGGTTCTATAGAACCGGACCGAACCGGCAGCAACCCACCTCTGGTATGCATCTTTATGTAATCCTGTTATTGTACATTTTTATTTCCCCCCCCCCAAAAGATTTCAGTTCATTTCTCAATTGAATTTAAGAGTTTACATGTTATATTAAAGGTGGAAAGAATTCTGAAGTGATTTATCTATGTTTTTTTTACATCGCAAAAACCTGCCATTTCAATAGGAGTGTGTAGACTTTCTATATCCACTGTATGTCATTTCTTGTTATGCATTTATTTTGAGGCAGAATATGATTCTGACAATATGAACCTGGAATTCTGAGCAGTGCCAGTAGCATCCAATATTTATTATTCTCCTTAAATATTTGTACATTTAAAAAATCTTTTATCATCAGTTTCCACTTGTATACTCAACAATGTGTAAACATCATGAAGTAAAGTGATAAAAACCCACCACTTTTATGCTTTTATGAGATTTAGGTTTTATATATTACACCATGTGTGTCACATTTGATCACAGAATTAAGTCATAGAATGTTTTTTCATTATTTGCATAACCCTAACCCTAACCCTAACCCTAACCCTGTACTTCAGGTATTAAACTCAAGATCATTCTTGGCCATGAAAGTTCATTGGATGATTTTGAAATAATCATTAACTCACAGGCTTATGGCACAAAACCCGTGGAGGAGGATACGCTGTGTACATTGCTTTGACTTCTTGGAAGAAAGATGGCATAGCTGTTGAACAAAGAAAAGAAAGGTGAGTGTACATCCATGTGGAAGTCGGTATCCTGTTCTCTAGCTAGCACAGAGAATCCCATTCCCGTTCATGTTGTAGACACTTTTTAAGGCATTTCCGGGTTGCAAGTGACATCACTGTTGCCAATGGGATGCCTGTGGGGGCTCCTTTCATATCCCCATCAAGGAGCTGGACCCCATCACAGGAGCTCATGCCACCATGCAGCAGCACTCGGGTCTCAAACGCAGGCTTGCTAACCTCCAACCCAGAGTCCTAAGGACGTGTGCCACTGCGCTCCTTAGCATAGATACCATCATTCCACAGGAAAAAAAGAGAGTTACTTTCTTAATGATAACAGCAAGGCAGGTATTATCTATTTAACAGAAATATATACCTTTTTGTCCAAGTACAAAATTGAATGATATGAGGCTTGTGGCAAGGAAGATGCCCCTAAATCATTGCAATGTTGAATTTGATTTTTGCACTAAATGGTACAGAATAAGGAAGCAACAACAGTCGGATTTAGTTGGATCCATTGCAAATGAGGTAATAATCAGTATCACTTAGTATGCCAGATTCTCACCCACACCTTATGCTTCTTATTATAATTCTTTTTCCCACTGGACTTGTAGTGTCAGTAATTTCTTATTAATCTCTATCGTACATAGTGATACGTTGTGTTTGCCCATCCCTTTTACTTATGCAATATAATAGCTAAGTTGGAATAATGTGGAGGTTGCATCTCATATCATCTATTTCTACACAGCAATTTGCTGAGTGAGTACTGTGCTAGGTTAGACAACGCTTGTTGGAAGTTGAAGACTTCTTTGTCTGCATGTGAACATTCCCTGACAGCTGGAATCTAGCCACAGCAATAATTAGTGATCCAGATTTTATAACCAAAACAGAAAGAAAATGTAGTTAAGGAAATACATTATTGAAAGAGGTGTACAACCAGAGGAACAATCCAAAAATATGTGTTTGGCTCATTTATCTCTGGAAAGAAAAACAAAGGAAAGTGACCTCCTCCTTTACAATCTCGTAGACAAGGAGCAAGCAGAATGATGATAAAAGGACAGAGGTGTAAATCAGTAGTGGGTTCTAAAACCCTTTACTACCGGTTCGCGCTCACGCGCGCACGCAACGCAGAAGCGTCCCGGGCAGGTGGGCGGAGCCTCCCACTGCCGCTGCTACCGGTTCTAAGAACCAGGCCGAACCGGGAGCAACCCACCACTGGTGTAAATCCTTAACTCTCTTTCAACACTGTTCTACCCCCTTGTGATGTCATGTGGCATTAGCTCTGAACCTCTGATATTGCTTATACTGACAATAAATGTAGACTTTTTTTAGGAACAATCATCCCCTCCTCATCACCATCAGGCAGGTTTCTTTCTGGAATAGGATTGAACTGTAATTCTGCAATAGCCTAAATTTAGCGATAAGACCATGCTGTAACTCCTTTGGGAAATAAAATATTATTTCTTTTTTCATGTTTGTTTCTATTTACTTTATCAATCGTTCAAAAGTACAATTTGTTCAACAACAATAATTAAAAATTTAATTTAATATTATATCAAAATTCAATTTCGTTTCTCTTCTCTTAAGATTAAGCTTTATTCTTTTGGGCTTTAGATGTAACATAATTGCAGTGTTCAGATAAATCTGTTTTGTTTGAAATTAAGCACAAAGATATGACATCATGCTGGGTGGTATGCCGTATATACATATACATAAATATATACACAATTCTCTGGACCATGAGATTAGCTTTTTGTATGAACATCTAATACAGTCAACAACAAAGATATGGGGGATAAATTCCAGATCCAAATAGGCTTGGAGTTCTTTGAGTTAAACTAATTTCCCTACCTCCAGTCAATCTGTTCATGTGAATAGCAATAACCAAATGTTAGTCCTCTCTTCCTGCTTCTGGAACACAGCTGACCTAGAGTGGCCATGCTAAAATTGGACTTCGTAGGCTTTTTGTCACTGACCCATTTTATATTTTGCCTTCCCCCACTGAGGGCAGAAGAATGGATATCTCTACACATGTTTATTTAAAAAAAAAACAAATATGGGAAACCTTTATCTTTTCAAATCTCTCAGCCTATTTTACATCACTGAAAATGATTACTCAACAATTGACTGGGTTATCAGCAAACATGCACTGTCAACACAGAGAAGTAAATTACCGGTAACCAAGAAGTAGTTGACTCAGATGTATCATTTATTTATTTATTAAATTTGTTTGCCACTTATCTCGCTGCAAGGCGACTCTGGGTAGCTTACCACATCAAAATAAAACCATAAATATCATCTGAACATGGCCATAGTGTAGTGGCTAAATGTGAATGCTAAGTTGAAAACTTTCCAATTTTTTCTTCCCATTTACATATAGTATGACTTCAAATGAGCCTCCAGCTTTAAAAATGAAATCAACCCACACCATTCAAAAATGGAATTGTACATTAAACTTTCTAAAATCAATACATACCAAAACAATGAAAAGAAACAAAACCAAAGCTGTGACTTCATAAAACCTCTCAAAACCCACGATAAGTATCAATATAAATAATAGCATAAGCCTAAATTAAAATAACATTTTTAAAGAAATGGGGGGGGGGAAAGATGTACTGAAAACTATCAAAACGGAACTTTACTGGGAGAAAAATCCAATAGTTATGGAAGTCATTTTCTTGTTGTAGTAAGAGTACTGAATTTTCAACAGTTGGGAAATCTACAAGAGTGTGTATACATAACATTAATGCTTGTACTGAATAAAGTATATATTTAGATATACCAAACAGTTTGAAATATATAAATTAAAGTATTTCAAGTCTAAGAACAATGAGTAACTAAAGACCCATTATTTATTTATTAAACTTATATGCTACCCAATTCGCCATCAGGTGACTCTAGGCAACCTACATCAAAGGGCATGATGTTCCAGAGGGCGAGAGCCATGGCAGAAAAGGTTTTTCTCCTGGATCCATTCCTTGGCCAATGGTATCCACAGCATGCTCCTTCTGCTGGTGCGAGTGAGGCAGGTCAATCACATTTGAGATATGATTAAATCTTACATTAAATTGAAATACCATTCTTACATATTAAATTAGATTTAAATATTTTTTTACATTTACATTTCAATTAGAATAGAGCTGCAAGGGACCTTGGAGGTGTTCTAGTCCAACCCCCTGCTCAAGCAGGAGACCCTATACCATTTCAGACCAGTGACTGTCAGTCTCTTCTTAAAAACTTGTAGTGATGAAGCACCAACAATTTCTGAAGGCAAGTTGTTCCACTTGTAAATTGTTCTCACTGTTAGGAAGTTTCTCCTTAATTTCAGGTTGCTTCTCTCCTTGATTAGTTTCCATCCATTGTTCCTTGTTCTGCACGCTGGTGCTTTGAAAAACAAGCTGACTCCCTCCTTTTTGTGGCAGCCCCTCAAATACTGGAACACTGCTATCATTTCCCCGCCCCTAGTCCTTCTTTTCTCTAGACTAGCCAAACTCAAATCGTTCTTCATATGTTTTAGTCTCCAAGCCAGTGGTTAAATGCTCCCGGTTTGGCTTGGTACGGGCGTATCGGTAGCGCCACCTGCCGGTGGTTCGGAGAACACCATTTTGGTTTTTTTTACCCTCTGCGCATGCGCAAAGCATTCTGCGCATGTGCAGAGGGTGAAAAAGCCCATGCGCGAGTGGAGCGTGGGCGAAAAAGCGTGTGCGCGGAGCGAGCGCTTCCGAACCGGTAGGGAAGGTAAGTAGATTTCACCGCTGCTCCAAGCCTTTAATCATCTTAGTTGTTCTTCTCTGCACTTGTTCCAAAGTCTCGACATCTTTTTTGTAATGTGGTAGATGCAGTATTCCAGGTGTGGACTTACTAAGGCTTTATAAAGCAGTACTAATACTTCACATGACTTTGATTCTATGCCTCTGTTTATACAACCAAGGATTGTATTAGCTATTTTGGCTGCTACTGTCACTACTGGCTCATATTTAAGTGATTGTCCATTAGGACTCCAAGGTCCCTCTCACAGTTGCTGTTTTTGAGATAGGTTTCGCCTAATCTGTACTTGTACTTTTGGTTCTTCCTGCCTAAGTGTAAAACCTTGCTTTTCTCCACATTAAATTTCATTTTGTTGACTAGGGCCCATTGTTCAATTTTGTCAAAATCTTTTTGAATCCTGAGCTTGTCTTCTGGGGTGTTGGCTATTCCTGCCAGCTTAGTGTCATCTGCAAATTTGATGAGTTCCCCTTCTATTCCTTCCTCTAAATCAGCGGTTCTCAACCTGTGGGTCGCGACCCCTTTGGGGGGTCGAATGACCATTTCACAGGGGTTGCCGCGCGCGTTAGCCCGCCATCTTGGTGCCACCATCACTGCAGGGTGAAATGGCTCCCGGTTCGCCCTTGCCTGCGGGTCGCCAGATAGC
>QLTV01003654.1:1281990-1300186 GCA_003457575.1 Thermophis baileyi
TGGTCACCTCATCCCGTGGGGGGGGGGGGTGGGGGTTGCGGGGGCAGGGGGAGGACGGCGGCGGCAGGGGGGTCACGGGGGGGTCGCGGCATTAGAAAGGTTGAGAACCACTGCTCTAAATCATTTATGAAGATATTGAAGAATACTGGGCCTAAGACAGAACCTTGTGGTAGCCCACTGCATACTTCCCTTCATGTAGATGTAGTACCATTAATGACTACTCATTGAGTACGGTTTGTCAGCCAATTATCAATCTATCTGGTGGTGATGCTGTCTATCCCACATTTTTCTAGCTTACCAAGTAGGCTGTGATCTACTTTGTCGAATGCCTTACTGACATCTAAGTATATTATGTTCACAGCATTTCGCTGGTCTACTAATTTAGTCACTTTGTCAAAAATGAAATAAGATTGCTTTGGCATGATCTGTTTTTAACAAACCCATGCTGGCTTTTAGTTATAACTTTATTTTTTTCTAGATGTTTGCAGATCTGTTTTTTTATTATCTTTTCCCAGGTATTATTGAATTTAATAACAGATATTAAATTGCTGTTTTAGAAGAGCAGAACTCAGCAACATCACCTCAGCATACTAGCATTCTCTAATTGTCCTTCCTAGGCAACACCACAAGGCAAATAGCAATAGTCCACCACAGATTTTGATTACATTGATCAGTTATTTGTTTCTCAAGAGATGAAGCTGCTTGCATATCATATCTGTTTTTAAAAAGGCGTTGTTAATCAGGATACCACCTATGTATTACATGATAAAACAATGACCTGAAAAAAACCTTGCTCCCTCCTTTCTCAAACTATATCTGATCTTTTAGGATAAACGCATTCAGAAAAGGGTCTTTCAGGAAAGAAATGACAAACTGAAGACAGTGGAGCTGATGACCATAGCAGAATGAAGAAACTGGCTCTTCATTAATCCCACTCCGTAGGAGGAGATGATTTGAGATCACACAAAAGTGCTCCAGACAGCTACTTCTTGTTAGGAGACTGTAAGACATGGTCTCTGGTGGATTTAGAGCTCTAGGAGATGAGGGAATAGCTATCTTATTGCTCAAACCATGGTTGGTCCCTTCAAAAGGACACTGGTTTTCATACCTCCTTTTCTAATCACTTTCAGAAATTGCTTAACTGATTTTCAGCTATTAGCATCCTTAGATCAACAGGTTTTACAGCACCAGGTAAGTTTCCTTCAATCCTTAGAGAGAGAAGTTTTAAGGCCTTACTTATTTTTTCTTTTGGACTAAACTGCAAACGGGCCATTAGAACTTTGATCTTATAAACAGACTAAAGTACAAATGCCCAAGCAGGGGATCAAAGCAAAGATGGCATGCACAATTAATGCAGACATGGATCCAAGTGATCCAAAAAAAGGACCCTGCACCTGTGGTAAAATGCTACGGTAGGAAGCGGAGGAGGAACAGGAGGAGGAACAGGAAGAGCAGGAGGAGGAAGAAAACAAATAGACTAAGGGTTCAGATGGATTTGAAATAAAATGTTGGAATTAATTACAAGAATCCTTTCTATGACAAAAAGCTTTTGTTTTCAACTCTATTTAAAACACACACACGCGCGCACGCACACACACACACACACACACGATAGGATGAGACTTTGAAGGTTGGATACTGGATAGAAGATAAAAGATAGAATATTTTATTTGGCCAAATGTGATTAGACACACAAGGAATTTGTCTCCAATGCAGAAGCTCTCAGTGTACATGCAAAGCAATAGAGTAATAATAATCATAATAATGATACCAATAAGAGGGGGTTGTAGATGACATGAGAAGTATAATAATACTATAGCTGTACAACATAGGTGAATATACTTAGACATAAGACAGTACTGTGAAGATTAGGCAGAATGATGGCATGAGGGGAAAAAAAGAGGGAACCAGAAGGAACTGAAGATTACATCTAATGGAGAAGAACAGTTAAATTTGACTTACTAATACAGAATGGAGCAAAATATTTTAACATTAGACATATTGAAGGGGTTTTTTTTGTGATCAGAAGTTAATTTTAAGAGTGTCTGCCTCTATAGATAGACTGTTTAAAAGATGTTATGGAAGAGAATAAAGTTTTGGAAGACAAGACTGAGACTAATCTGCAAGTGCATTAAAAAATGACAGGCTACAAGAATGACATGAAAGAAGATGCTACACTGGACAGACAAATAAAACCAGCTGATATCTTAATACTTAAAAGAGATATACAAATAAGAAACCAAAAAATGACCTGGATAACTTTCCGATACTGCATTTACAAAAGAGCTTGTTAAAACTTTGAAGAATTTTGTGAGACAGGACAAATGAAAATAAATCAAGTGCTACAACTCAACCATTTGAAGGGACTAAACATCAAGATTGTTAAAAATAAAAGGAAGAATATAAAGTTAGGTTATTTCATGATCAAGGTTGAAACAGATATGTTGTTATCACATAAGCATGGGAATTCTGATGTTTCGTGCCTATGATTGATGTCATTCTAAATCAAACCTGTATAGAAGCATATGGATTCTAAGTCTGTAAGCCTTTTCTTTCTTGAAGCTCATCCTTTTACTTCATATGGTCCCATTGTGTCCTGGCCACAAATCCCATAATACTGTCCTGCTGTTTTTTGCTTGTTAGACTTCAAGTCTTATATGCTAAGTAGAGTGATGCAGAATCCTTTACTATAATGCCACTATAGAAGTCATTACCTAAACAAGGAGCATGAAACTTCCATTTGCTTAAGAAACATAACAGCAGGATTTGTTGGACCAACTTTTTTCTTTTTCTTTTTGCTAGGGAGAGGGGACAGTTATTGGGAGATTAAATGTTGCTTTAAGATTCTGATCTGGGGTTCTTCTGGGGAGTTACATGCAGTCTTTGGAACAATATTTTGTACGTTTCTTCTGAACACTGTCATCAGAACTACAGCAAAGCTGTGTAGACTGATTAAAGAAAGGCAAAGCTGCCAGAACTTGATTTCACAAAGTAACAAGCAATGTATTATGTGGTCAAATTAATCAGTATGAGGACAATACTCCCTCTGTCTTTAGAGGCTACTTTCAGATCCAGAATCGTTTCACATCTGATTTTGCCTACAGTAACAGCAGCAAAAATGCAAAGCCCTTTCTCTTCCCAAGTTGATCCAAGACAGGAATGCTTAGCAGTTATTAGGTTTATTACTGATTTATCTAAGAAATCAAGCCACAACTTCATCTGCTAGGCCACAATGTCTAAATTCCTATACTGAGACATCATACCAATTTTATTTATTTATACAAACTTCAAAAAAGGGGCCTTCTCTAGTAATGATAATCTGCCTTCACAAAGGCCTTTCGCAGGAAGAATTATTATTACTTTTATAAATAGGATTATTTTTGGTATGAGGTTAAACTACAATATACCCAATTATTAAGTATGATAAAGAATGAAATAAATTGTTTAAATGTCTTTATATTAGACTTATGTTATTTTATTGTAGTGAATTCTTAAATTTAATAGTTGTATACATAACAGAGGCCTCTTGTAATGAAGAAGTGGTATATATACTGTAGAGCAGGGGTGTCAAACTTGCGGCCCACAGGCTGGATGCATCACATGCTAGCCCCGCTCCAGCCTGGTTTAGCGAAGGGGAAAAGTCCCGATATGTCACGTGACGCTGCCGTGACGCCGCGGGTTTGACACCCCTGCTGTAGATACACACGCACACACCATACATACACACACACACTCATTCAAGCCCTGGTTATCTCACACTTGGACTACTGCAATGTTCTCTACATGGGGCTACCCTTGAAGAGCATTCGGAAGCTTAAACTGGTGCAGAGTATGGCAGTGCGGGCAGTCTTTGGAGCCCATGTTACACCACTGTTAAGCAAGGAGAACTGGCTACTTGTCTGCTTCAAGGTGTTATTACCTATAAAGCCCTACATGGCACGGGTACAGGTTACTTGAGGAACTGTCTCATCCCTATGGGACAGGCTCACCCCAGGCGTTCTGGCAGAGGAGGCATTCTGTAGATCCTGTCAGTCAAGGAATTCTGGGTGATGGGATCCAGGAGAAGAGACCTTTCTGCCATGGCCCGACAATTTGGAACATCTTGCCCCTGAGGTGAGTTTGACTCCCATCCTGCTTCTTAAAAGAATGAAATCAGTCTCATCAGTCTCTCTTTACTGATAACTCTTTGCAGATGTATCTTTGTTATGGGGAGTAGTTTCATAATGTTATATTTTTTCTCACTTGTTTTGTCTTTGATTTGGTTTTTCCTTAAGTGCTAGTTTACCTTTAGCAGTTTTGCTCTAATTCCACTACATTCCAAATTTCTATGATTATATTCAAGTCAAAGGCAGGCTCAAAATCCAAATTCAAACCTATCATCATGAACCATGGAAACTCATTGGATCACTTCGTCTTATATCAACCTACGATAGCTGCTGTATGGCTATAAAGAATATCTCCATGTGCTGTATAACTTCTTCCTAATAAAAAGTAAGACCATAATGGTAACAAACAAATACTAATAAATCCTTATATGGAATCATATAATTATTAAATGTATTATGAAATTATGTTTTAATTGGTGAGCTGTTTCAAGCCTTTCGAGATAACTGCAATTGAAATGTACTCTATTAAGCAAATGTATACATTCTATTAAGCCAATGTAGTACTATAAATGGCCTTGCTAAATCTACCAGTCATACTAACACAATGGAGGGAAGTCACCTTTTTCCCTTAAGGGTATGGAAATAAAAGATGGAAGTCCAAAGATGGACTTTGAAGAAGCAGGATTGAAAGAGTATTGGTATTTTGGTGTTGGTGTTTAAGAATCCTGAGAACACAGTGGGCACCCAAGAAATCAAACAGATCATTGAACAAATCATCCCAGAGTTCTGATTCAGGACACACATTACCGAGCTCAAATTATCATATTTTGGATCCAATATGACAAGGCATGCTTGTCAGAAGGCTCCAATATTGGGTAAGGTGCAAGAAAAGAATGACCAACGGCAAGGTGGATGGACTGAGTTACAGAGACAATGGATTAAAAAGACCTGTAGGCCGGGATTGGGACATATCGTCCAAGATTAAATCTATGTGGTTGCTAAGAAGCTATGCCAACTTAATAGCACATCATCAATCATCACATTTATCCACCTACTATTAGAGAATGGATTGCTAAACTGGGTTGAATAATACAAAATTTATTATTTTAAAGCCATTTTCAGACAAGGTCACGTTTAGAGGCAGACTGTGAGGTAGGATTTCAACCAGGTCCCTGGCCTGAGAAGGCAATTATTTGAAACGTAAGGATGGGAAACGTTTATTTCACGGGTCCCCGTGCACTGCTCCCGCCACACTTCCACCCAAACGGCCCAGAATGGCGTGGTGGACCAAGAACTCTCGCGAGCCAATTCCAGATTCAGGCAGGTCTCTCCCAGCCCTCCTCCGGAGCCTGGGCGAGACTCAGCGAAGAGGCCGACAGAAACCTCCCTCCAATCGGCAGCGCGGCCTCCACACCGTGCACCACCCGCCGGGAGCTGTTGGCCTATCAACCTGTCAGAACACTCCCCTCCGGGGCAGCCCAACCACTGGCTCCTCCTCAGTGAGGTAAATCATAGTCAGCGTGGCTCTGCCAATCGCCGGCAGAGGAACGCTCGGGGCGGTCCCCTTTAACTCTGGGGTGACTCCGAAGCGGGTCCACCGAGAAGGAAGACGTGCTCGAGTCGCTCTCAGGGACGCGCCGCTTTCCTCCCGTTTGTCCGAGCCACCGGCGGGTGAGTGCAGTCGTGCAGGGAGGGGAGGGGGGGGAGGGGGGAGATTTCTCGATACTTTTTAGGAGGCTTTTCGGGGCCTGCAAGAGAGAACCGCGCATCCCGTCCGGCTTCAAGCGGCTGCCTCCCTCCCGTTCTTGCATTCCCCGGCTGCCACACCCTATTCGCTGCGGGCTTGGGACCGATCTCGCCGCCTTCTCCCCGTCCGCGTAGCCGGGAGCTTTTTTTTTTTTTCCGCTCAGCCGGCGGGGAAGTGATTTCCTCTCCCGCCTGCCTGCAGCGCGCGTGACGCAGGCCGACTTGACAGGAGCAGAGCTCCCCGAGGCTTTTAAGAGGCGGGAGCATTTCTGCTTGAAAGCAACGGGAGCTGGGCAAAGAGGCTATTTCCTTTCTCGGAAGTACTCTAGCACGGGTTCGCTTACCGCAATGATTTGAAAAATGGGGACGAGAGGCGGCGGGAGGGAAAGACGACGACGACGACGACGGGATGCTGCTTCAGAAGAGTATATTAAGAGAAACGGGGCCGGAGAGACTGAAGCGAGTTGGGGGAGCGCCACTATTCGCCCCGGGGTCTTCGTGACGGATTAATCTGAGGCAAAACTGTCGAACCGTAAAAGAAGAGAAGAAGGCACATTTGCTAATCGAAATTCCCCCTCTTCCCCTCAGCGTACACAAACTCAAGGGCTTCTGACGTCAGTGTGACAGGCAGACATTCAATAAGGGAGGCTTTTTGTAATCTTGCAGTCTGATAATAAATAAAACAATCTGACGTCGATATGTAGCTGTTAAAAGCATAGGGATTTAGGTTTGGTGTCAGTGGCATCATAGAGTTCCTTTAAGTCCCCCCCCCCTTTAGGTGAATGCTGAAGTTGAATTTAACCATTTCTTGTACATCCTTTTCTTCTCTCCCTTTTTTACTTCTTCATCCTTGTTTGCTATCCTTAGAAAAAGCATTTTCCGAAATAGGATTAATTGTAAAAAGGAACAGAACGTTTCCGCAGGAGAAACGGTCAAACTTGTATTTGCACAAACTCTTCAGTAAAAATAGAGGGGTTGGAGTAGCAATATCAGAATGTGTAAGCAATAGTTTATAGCTCACCGTGCAGTTAGAAAGGGACAGAAGGAAGTTAATCATCTGCTCCCCTTCCATCTTTGTTTTCCTTTCTTTTCAAATGTATGGTGATAAGAGAAAACATCAATCCTGAGCATTGTTCTCAATGACTAGGGATAAGGAAGTAAGGAAATGATTTATTAATATGGCTGCACATCTATGTAACATGTTCTGAGCACCAAACATAACAAAAAAAGAATTTCATTAGAACAAAAAACCAACAACTACTGATGCATGCATTTGACAAGAATTTGCAATGGTTAGTAATCTCTCATATCTATATGCACATTACCAGCTGTGTGTTAAATTGCTTGGCAAGTTGATTCCCTCAAAGTACAGTGCTGAAAATTTTCTGAGATACTATAAAGATTAACACTATTTTGTGTCACAACCTTTATGGAGTAGAGACTCATCATATCTGATCAAGGTACAGAAAAGTTATACCATAATGGATGTACTTGTTACATGCATAATAATTTGTATTGCAACACTATATTTTCATTGGAACAGAGTAAAAGGACTACTCCCTTCTTAGTAGGCTGATGCTGATGTTGGAATTTGGAAAAAAAACTCAGGCTCACAAAAAAATTATTGGAAATTTTTGCATTTTTAATTTTTTAGCATTCTGTATTAAACATGTTTATGAAGCTTACATTTAGATATAACAACACTTCCCATCTTTCAGTTTAAAGTTATTCTTGCAATATTCAAACTATTGAATCAAAATCAAATGCACATGTTTCTTTGTGAGTTTTTAAAAGGTTCTAAGCAACAGATTCATAGAATGTTTAATTTTTCCCCTCTGTTTGGTCTGCTTAAATTTCTATTCTCTCCGCCATACAGTTAGAGGAACCTTCTGTTCCAAAGTTAGTTCCTGTTTATGCACATTAGGAATAGTGAAGATGAGACCTGAGAAAAATGTATGTGAATTAAATATACCATCAAATCTTACATTTTTAGATTCAGTAGGCAGAGGTGTCATAGATTGTTCTACTCTATTTCAGTTGTATATCAAGACAGTTGTATGCTCAGTTAGAGATAAGATATTTAAATCTGACTTCACAATAAATGCAATATTTAAAATGGAGTATGTCATTGCTATTGATTTGTTAGAACTATTTTACATCCATCCAAAGTCCCAACTAAGCACAATAGCAACTATTTTTTTTGCTGGGCTGCTTTTATCCTGCATTTGGAGTTGTTAAAGTTTCATGAAGATATCAGATCATGAGTGAATGGATTGTGCAAGGAGAAGATATTCAGTCAGTTTTCTTCCAGATACAAAGAATTACTTCTGATTGAGGTGGCCTATAAACTTTTTCTGCCCAGCTTGTATGCCTGATTCCTGACAAGAGCTGAGTATGTGGAATGTAGTTGTGGGGGAGGGCACATTTCTGGCACATTACTGTGCTTAGCTGACACCTCAATTACATCAAAGAAGTTGTATTCTATGGCGACAGTATTTCAGGGAAATGAAAATCAAGTTTGCATTTTAAATAACTTTAATGATCACTTATAGTCTTCCACTGACTATTTCCATTTCTTTTCCACTAAACTCAAGTTATGCATCTTGCATTTTAAATGTCACCATTCTATAGAAGACGACACTGTTCACCTGTCGGTCTAATATTGATATAGGCACATATTGCTATTTAATAGTTTTGAATGCAGTTCCAGCTATTTCATTCTAATATGCCATATCACCATTTCCTCCTTCACAATTCTGAAACACATGAAAAATATGCTTCTTCCAGTCCCTTTATTATTTTACAATGCTGTAGTATGTAGGAGCCTATTGAAGTAGTAGTAATAAAAGCCATGGAAAAGTATGGGCAAGGAAAAATGGATATAATTTTTCCTCATTTGTTTATACTGTATGAAAAATAAAACAAAAACATGGCAGTGTGGGGGACTCGTAGAGAACAGTAGGCTTAAAATGTAACTTGCATAAAATGTATCTGTTCATAAGTGACTTTCTGAAAGCTCAGAAAAATCAAAATTCAGCTGATATGTTAGAGTCTTTTGACAAAAAGTTAAATTGTGTTTTATGTAAACAGAGCAGATTAATGTATGCATGTAATTTTTAAGTGATGTTTGTAATTGTGTAGTATTCACTGGGGAACTCTGTCACCTTCCGGTTTGGGTGATTGTCCAAGTGCAGATTTTAGAGCAAATGTTGAATTCTGTAAAATAAGTCTCTGAGGGTATCTCATAGGGGATATTTCCTTAATAGTTGAAACCATCTGCCATATGAATGTATACATCCTAGCATGCACTTGAATTGTAAATGATTAAGGAAAGGAGCCAAGAATGCTTCTTGTCTAGGAGATTATGTGGTCTAGTAGTTTGTTGTCAAAATCATTATGTACAAGGAACTTAATATGAATTGGGCACGCTGGTAAATAAAAGCAGAAAAAATATTCTGTGTATCTTAGAGATTTTATCAATTGTTTAGGTACTAAATCCATCTCTCAGTCTAACTATAGCTTATGCTTTGCTGGTTACCTGGAGCAGACGCATTTTTTTCAACCTGCCCATGAAAGACTCATATGACTACCCCATCAAGGCTGTCCTCTTTGAATCAATATATGTTTATATACGATGTTTTAGATGGCTTTTTAAATACTGCAGCCTTCTATTAATTCACAAGATATTGCCTAGGATTTAGGTGGAAGTCATTAGTTTTACAGGAGGTGAATACATGGGATGAAGTTAGTGAATGGCTTTTGCTTATTCTTTCCCCTGTCTAAAACATTAACTTAAAAAGAGACCTCTGTTTTGAGGACTCAAATGTTTTAATTGCAGGACCAACACCAGTTCAATTACAATGAGATGTTGTTTGCCTTAAGACAGGTAGGATCACTGCCTGCTCAATTCTGGATTATCACTGAGGAAACACATGTGACTTTTATTATTGACACAATCTCTGTGATTTCTACCTGGAGAAGGGGTGGCAGGGTGTAGCAATAGTTGCTGCTATACTAAAGTTTAGTAAAGACTCTTGAAGTTAAATGAAAGCCAGTTTGGGCTAGTGGTTAAGGCACCAGGCTAGAAAGCAAGAAACCATGAGTTCAAATGTTGCCTTAGCCATGACAGCAAGCTGGATGACATTGGGCCAGTCACTCACTCTCAGCCAAACTCACCTTACAGGGTTGCTGCTCTGGGGAAAATAGGAGGAAGGTGTGATGGATATGTTTGCTGCTTTGACTTATTTGCAAAAATCATAAAGGTGGGATACAAATAAACAAATAGAAATAAATAAATCAGGCTAGCTTGGTTTCTGATAGTAATCCAACACTAGTGATTCTTGCTCATATTTGATAGTTTGACCTTATTATTGCAAATAATAGCTTATTTCTTGTTTTATTCAAATGTGATTAAGTTTTACTGAATTGGAAATGTTTTTGTCTCCTTCACAAGAAGATATTTTAGATCCCCTTTCTGGGCCTATCTCACTAGATGTCACCAACATGATCAAAATGTGGCCTGCAGGAGATTTGAAATGATTTAACCTGTCATCTCAATGTGGGGAGCTATGACTTACTAAGAACTGTTAATAGTGTAGGTTCCAGAGGAGAATATGATTGAAATAGAGTCCATTTACTTCTCCCTTTGGACATAACAGTCTTTCAAAGGGCAGCTCTATACTAATTCTTTTGACTTGATCAGTTTGTTCATCTATTGCAAGCTTTAGATTCTATAATTTTATATGATTGTTAGAACCATGACGGCCCCTTTGTAATCTATTTGTACTGTTAAGGCAGTTCTATTTTATTGTAGCCTACTGTATGGTACTTCACTGAACTAGGGAAAATATTTATTCAAAAAAACCCTGACTTATTCTAAAAGAAGTAGCTATCTAATGGATATACAGTTGAACTAGTGGAAATTAGCATGTATGGTTTGTGGTGAGCATAATGCTCTGAATATAAAATTGGACTTGGAACTTCTGTTTTCAGTGTTGTCCTCCATTTCAAGGGTATTTTCCCTACTGATCTGGATGTTCTGCACAACCTCACTTGGCAGGGCAAGCATAGAAGGATTCCAATCCCCTCCTCTATCTCTATGCATCAATATGCTATTGAGAGATTTTTCTCTGCATCCATGTGCGTGGCAGTACCAGGCACAACACTTCTATGCAAGCAACTCACGTGGGTGTGGGGTTTTGTGCTGTTGATTTCAGAATGTCAGTGGGTTGGAGGTGCGGCCAAGCTAGGGGCTTGATGTGTCACGTTACAATTTTGCCAGAATACTGTTTGTACAGGTGGGTGGAACTGGAATTTGGGTATTAGATTACAATAATAGATGCACAACTGAGCTTTATTTCAATATGTATTTCCAATTAACGTTTCTGTGATTCCAGTTTGAAAATGCATAGTGAATGTGTTCCTATGTAGATATTCAGATCTGCTCTATTGCATGTGGGAGGGATGATTTTCTGACTCTTTTTACCCTCATGGTTTGAATTCTATAGCACTAAAACTCTGTTACATTATTTCTTCCACCTAAAGTTGATGGCAGTTTAATTTTAGTGAGCAGATGTCAACTAAAACATTTTTCTTGTCAAACCAGTGAGGGGTGGGGGAGGGCTTTCAATTTTAAAGCCATTTTAGCAACCTGTAGAATGTTGCTGGTGAAAATTCCTACCACACTGTTCCAGTCTGACCTGTTCAATGCTTTGGTATGCACTGGTGCCAGGGCAGAATGATATCCGGACAATATTATATGGTCCCATAGTGTATAGGAATAGGATTTTGAGAATATCGCAGATTTCAGTTGCATTTTCTAGTTTATTTAAGATATGAGAAAGAATGTGCTGTATTCTAGGTCTGGGTGTTTGTATGGCACAATTGCACCATACACTAGACTATGGGGCTGGGCTGCTTATGTGGCAGAATGCTGAGCAGAATTCCCTCCAGTTCCCAAACAGGCTGAGCAGGTTGGGCCCATGTGGGGACAGTGACTGCTCAATCTCTGTATTCTACTGATTGTGCAGGAAAGTGTATTGGATACTTCATTTCTCCCTCTTTCTCTCTACTACGTAAAAAAAGAATTATGTAGACCTGATTAAATCTTAGCCTTTGAACAGAGATGCTCATGTAATTGTCTATAAGCAGGGAAATGTACATTATAGTACAGAATGCCCAGTGGGAAAATTAATGCTGGGAGTACTTATTACTGATATCTCAGTAACCAGTTTCCTATTAAATACAAAAGCATACAAGTTCTGGTTCCTTAATCTCTCAAGGAACTAATATGCCTACAGTATTTGTGCAATATGTGCCCCTCAAGTGCTGTACTCAGCTCTTATTCAGGAGGGTAAACTCTGGCGTTATACACCAGTGTGTCAACGAGTAGCCATTTCCTATTGCCCAGATCAGTTGCTTAAGTTTTGCCCTATTGCTTCAGTGGAGTACAGATGATTAGACAGAAAGATAGGAAACTTGGTTTCTCTTTAAGAAACCACCATATTCCTCCACATCAATTCAACAGCAATTGCCATGATTTGAATAGTGGGGAGAGTTTGCATTGCATTGTAGCCAGGTATAGGGGCCACCTGGGAATGGATAGGATGGGAGATAAAAAAAATGTATCTTGGCTTAACGGAATTTCATAACACTGCCAAGAAAACTACATGGATGAATCATGAATGTTTGGACAGAAAAAACCTAGTCTCATTTCCCATATTCACACCAAATCTATGATGTGCCTCCCATTTTAAAGGTGAATTGTTTCAAGGGAAAAAATTAAGTCTTCCTTTCATGTAGCTATTATACTTTAGAGCGGGCATGTCCAACCCACAGCCTGTGGGCCACATGTGGCCCTGGACAGCTAGTAATGCAACCCCCCAACATTATTATGTGCATTTATATATATTAGCTATATTATATATTTTATATGTGACTAAGACAATTCTTCATTCAATGTGGCCCAGGCAAGCCAAAAGATTGGACATGCCTGCTTTAGATATTTTGAAGCAGCTTTATTTGTACTTCTATCTTAGCTTCACTGTCAGAGTATATTCTTATGTACAGTATAATGATAGACAGGAAAGAGCTACCTATAATTTATGTGGACTGTTTATCTTAATCTTCTGTCTCTGTTGTACTTTTAGGGTTGTTCTGTTCTTCCTGGTTTTGCCTGACAAATTTCCGAAACTCAGAGAAGCCAAGAACAATTGGCAACTTGACACCACCAGACTCCTGGTATGCTTTCCCAATTTTTTTCTTAGTCCTAAGCTTGTCTTGATCTTTCACTGTTCATCCCTTATATATTCTAAAAAAAAAAAAAAAAGGCTGGATCCTCTTAAAGTGAGGCTGTTCTAAATTCCCTTGTTTGTTTTAGAATAGAATAGAATAGAATTTTTTATTGGCCAAGTGTGATTGGACACACAAGGAATTTGTCTTGGTGCATATGCTCTCAGTTGCATGATGTATACCGATACTGTAGGGCCCTTTCCCATCAGTAACAGCTTATTTTGAATTATCTGTATTCTGGTTGGATATGTTAGTCTTTCTTGGCATATTTCTAGGTTGAGTCACTATACCAAAAATAATATTTTAGAAAATGACATGATTTTTCTTATTCTGCATGTCCTGTTTCTAAGGTTGGCTACTTAAATATATATATTTTAGTCATGTTAGAGTAGTTATTAACATGCTGTCCTAAAAGCCTTAGTTGCTCTGATATATAACCTGTTTGGTTAATCAACAAAATAAATTTCAGAAAGTAAAAGTAGCATTTTTTATTTTGGACTTACTGCTGCAACGTCTAAGGTAACATATAGTTCCATTTATATAGCATGTATTATTTTCTGTTCATTTGAACCAGGTTAGGGTATTATTTGACCTCTACCTGTATATTATGAATAAACTGATTTTCTAGATGTGTTTGTACTCCTCTTAAAAAAAGGGTGTTTAGTTTGGAAATATTTGGTACTACTTCTTTTTTTTTTTTTAATTGAAGGAGCCAAGGTGCCTAAATTGTTTTTGGTTGTCTTTTCTTACTCAGCTAGAAAATATTTTCTGTATGCAGTCAGTTTGGTCTGAGAGATGTAACCCCTAATCCACAAATAATAATTTGGGCTGCAATTTCAAATGTATCAATTGCAGTATAGATAAAACCCACTCTAAGCCTACTGTTCCTTCTTGAGAAGGTCATGTGACTTGTATAACACATGCGGGGACTGATTGTTTATCCTGAAGGTTAAATGAGACTTCAGAGCTGCTTCCTGTAGACCAGGTGTGTCCAACCTTTTCGCTTGCCTGGGTGAAGATAAATTGTCTTGGGCCACATTACTAGCTGTCCAGGATCGCATGTGGCCCACAGGCTATGAGTTGGGCATGCCTGCTCCAGACTGAATGTATCTGAATAGCTTTGTTTCACTTGTACTTTTTTTTACTTGTCGGTACTTGCTATCGGTACTGTCAAAATCATTCATAGAAAAAAAATCCTAGATGTGTTCAGCAAAAACAAGAATTAAATCATTTATTTCATCCCAAAAATAATTATGCTTTGTTGAGAATTGGGTAATAATACAGAACTATTCATTACTTGCATCCAAATAAAAGCATGATTTTCAGGTTGTCCAGTTCCAGTGCACTGACTAACACTTTCACTTCTTATGCAGAACAACGACTAATACTGTTACCATGGATGTGTTGGTGAACAGGTATCGAGACTTCATGAAGGGAGCAGGTGAGCAGATCTTAGCTGAATGACTGAAACTATTTTTTGTTTTATTTTTATTTCTTTTCCTCCCCCAAAAGGAAACAAGTTTAGGCTGATAATTGAATTTACTGAGGAAGATGATCCAAAGCTACATATTTGTGTGTTCCAAAGGTTTTGTTTTCAGTATTTCAATAATTGGAGTGTTCCCCTTGAGCAGCAAGTAAATGTTTCCAATAACTGTTGATCAGTTCTATATATTATTGTCTTGGAGGAATTTAGCCCATTTCCTCCTTACAGAACAGCTTCAACTCAGGGATTTTAGTGGGCTCCCTTGCATGAACTGCTCACTTTAGGTCTTTCACAATATTTCTACAGGCTTAAGTTCAAGACTTTGACTTGACCATTCCAAAACATTAACTTTCTTCTGCTGTAACCATTTTTTGGTTGTATGATTGGGTTTTTGGGTGGTTGTCTTGCTGCATGACCACTTCCTCTTGAGCTTCAGTTCACACACATATACCCTGACATTTTCCTGTAGAATTTGCCAGTACAATTCAGAATTCAAAATTCCATCAATGATGGCAAGCCAGAGTCAGCAAAGCAAGCCCAAACTGTGGTATTATCAGCTCCATATTTCACACATGGGATAAGGTTCTTAGGGTAGAATGCAGCATTTGTCTTTTGCAAAACTCAACACTTTTTATTCAAGCCCAAAAGTTCTATTTTAGTCTCATTTCTCCATAGAACATTCTTCCAATAGCCTTTTGGAAAGCCATATGGTCTTTCGCAAACTATAGATGAGCAACAACATTCTTTTTGGAGAGTAATGGTTATCTCCTTGCCACCCTGCAATGCACACCATTTCTCTGTGGAAATTAAAACAACTTTCTGGCCAAAGTATATGTATTATGTGCAGAAAAATGAAGCCATGAAATGACATAGGAAAATTGTGTTGGTTTTTTAAAACAATTTTCATACTAGATATGGTCCTGGCCCATTCTGTGGGCAACGTCTCTTCTTGAAATATCCATGAACAAAATAATGGAACAATCCAACCTGCACAATTAGCAGACAAAAAAGGACATGACAGCTGAGTAGCACAGCACAAGACAGGGCCACCTTTAGGCTAAGGCTGATAGGTATTTGTCCTGGGTACCAAAGCATAGAGGGAACCAACACTGTCCCTCCTTCTGAATCATTCTAAAAAAGCAAATCTTTGTAATGGCCGGAGCTGGCACTATCAGTCAGTGTGAGGAGGCCTCCTCCACCCTTGAACCAGCACTGGCACAAGACCTTTGGCTAGTTGTCCAGTTTGGCCTTCCCTTGGCAAAAACAGCATAGCAAGAAATTGTAGTCTACTATTAGTTGCATCAAAGCAATGTCTTTGATACTGTCTACTGTAGTGACTGTCCGGAGTTTTCTGGTCTTACGAATGCTGACATTTACTTCCTTAGACATTACTCTTGGGTTCTTTGAGATCTGTTGGCGTATTAGACACTTTGCTTTTAGTGTGAACTTGGCTGGTTGAACATTCCTAGGGAGGGTAACAGTGATAATGAACTACTTCCACTTGTACAATGACAATGTACATATTGTCTGACAATGGACTGGTGGAGTCCAAACTCTTTGGAAAGTTTGGTAATCTCTTCTAGTCTAGTGAGCATCAACAACTATTTTTTGGAGGTCCTCAGATACCTCCTTTGTTTGATCCATAACACATTTCCACATTCCTGTGTTGTGAAGATCAGACTTTGATAGTGAATATCCAGAATTCTGTACTTTCAATAGGCAAGAATTCCTACCCTTACACCTGATTATTGTCCCATTGACTGAAATGCCTGACTCTAATTTCCCCCTGAAATGAATCCTTCAAAAGTTCACATACTTTTGCCACATACAAATATATAGCTTTGGATAATTTTCCTCAATAAATCAATGAACAAGTATAATGTTTTTGACATTTGTTTAATTTGGTTTTCTCTTATCTAGTTTTAGTACTTGTGTGGATAAGCAATCATGTTTTAGGTCATATTTATGCAGAAATGTTCAAATTTCAAAAGGATTCACAACTCTTTAAATACCACTATTCCTAAAAAACATCTACTCCAGGTGCATTGGCTACTGATAACAAAAGATTTAATGTGTTGCAGGATCCTTATATATTTTTTTCCACAGATCCCCGGATTGCTTCATATCCACTTATGGATTCTCCTTGGCCTCTGACGGGTATCTTACTGGGTTATGCCTATTTTGTATTATCACTGGGGCCACGGCTCATGGCCAACAGGAAACCTCTGAACCTTAAGAAGTTCATGATACTTTATAATTCTTTTTTGATGATACTATCACTTTACATTGTTTATGAGGTAAGCTTCTCCCTGTATTAAATTTTATCTGTAGCTCTTAGATATACCATTGTTGCTTACACTGACTCTCCAACATCAGTTTCAAGGTCTCTTTCTACTTTTGTGTATCTAAAAGAGTATAAGTTCAGAAAAGAGATATGAAACTTTTATCATTCTAAAAGTTTTGTGAAAATGCAGCCACCTATTTTTGTTTTGAAATATGTAGCATACATTTAAATTGTCTATAATAATTATATTAAAAAAACACAATTTCTGACTAAAAAGCACACTAGCTCACTATTGCATGTTCAAACTACCTGCTTTAGCAATAAGTTGGAAAGATATTTATTCTTTCTTACTTAGACACAACTTCTCTATGAAAGACAGATGCAACATTTTCACATCTAGGACATCTAGAAATAGAAATATTTATACTTGTCCTCACTACTTTTCTATAATATGTAAAAGTTACCCTAAGACATACAAATCAGTGAAGATTAGGTAGAAGATTCAGTTCAACAGAACATTTCAGGTTCTTCAAACTTATTAAAAATGTTTTATCAAAATGAGAGCGTTTGTTTTATATTTGAGATAGTAGGTATTAAAATTTGATGCAATTCAAAGGGCTTATTTCCATGAATTTTGAATTTTTGTACTAGGAATGGTATAAATGACATTGTAAAAGTAAATGATTATTAATAGGCAATCTTGCAAGCTCATTTTATAAGTTAGATAGCAGAATTTTTACTAATAGGCCACTATCATACAAGGTCACGTATTTTTACCAGCTGTTATGCTGAATGACTTCTCTGAATCTTTTTATGTTTCGCAGTGAATGCACATTTTTCCCAAGTAGAATAACATATGGGATTTGTCTTGATATGGAAGAATACAATGTTATTACTGATATTTCATTTTTTTTCAAAATTATATCAGTTAGTGTTATTCAGTGAGATAAATATAGTACATGACAATTATATCTTAAAAATCTACTTTGGTGTTAATGCAAAATAAGTGTAATGCTTGCATTGTAGCAGTATATGTAAAAACATTGCTTAACTAAAAATATTTGAAGTAAAATTTCTCAAGTAAAATGAGATATGCATATTAGTTATTAAGTGCATTGATATTTATTTGAAATTTTTGTAATGTTTGGTCTGACCCTGCTCAGCATATGAGACCTAGAAAAGAAAGCTGTTATGAACTGTGGTGTTATTGGAATGTAGTTTTAATGAAGAAGAGGTCTGGGAATGATGATTTCTAATAGCTTTTTTTTTTTTTTTGTAGTTTTTTAT
>QLTV01003654.1:1300227-1329429 GCA_003457575.1 Thermophis baileyi
AATTATATTTTCTTTTAGCTTTTTTTTTTTTTTTGGTAGTTTTTAATGTCAGGCTGGCTAAATGGTTATACATGGAGATGTGACCCTGTTGATACATCCCAGGATCCTAAGGCTCTTCGGGTAAGCTTGTTTTTCATTTTCCTGTCTTGTCCTCCCTTCATTCTCCCTGTACTCTTATGTTTCTGTTATATGTTGTGTTTCTTTTCTTTAGTTTTTAATACAGCCTTTGGTGAAGGTGTTCTAAGAAGAGTGTTGAGAAGGGAGACTATAAAGGGGGAGAAAAGTAGAGGGAAAGATGGGATTTTAATTTTGTGATGGCTAGGATGTTTAACTTTTACCTTGTCTCTAGATGGTCCGTGTGGCATGGATCTTCATTTTCTCTAAAATCATTGAGCTGATGGATACAGTAAGTGACTCTGAACTTCTGATGATTGATCCTATTTTTCTAGTTAAAGCATAGGTGCTTTTCACCCAGTATCTTTAGATGGTGGCCACTCAAGTCTACTTATTCTTCCAGCATTTATATTCTTATAAAATTATAGTGGTCAATCTTTGCATACTTTGCTGCATTTATGCAGCAGGATGTTCTGGGTGGGTCAGGCTATATGCTTTCTGATAAATACAGTTATATTTAAAAGATTGTCTAGCAGTAATTTGATGGCCATATTTTGAGGACTGCATTGTGGTCTTTTTTCTCTAATTTAGATTTGGTATAGATGGATCAGGTATAGATAGACATATAAATATGCTACTAGCCAAAACCTGAAACGTACATCTCACAGTGCATTGTTGTTTCCAGGTGATCTTTATCCTAAGAAAAAAGAATGAACAAGTGACCTTTCTGCATGTTTTCCACCATTCAGTGCTACCCTGGAGCTGGTGGTGGGGTGTGAAATTTGGTCCAGGTGAGATTTTAAAAAGGGGGATTTACTCCAGAACTTGATTCCAAGATTTGAAAAAATTGTATCCATAATTATTTTCAGATATGTTTCTTTATAATACGGTATCTCATGAATACATGCAGTATATGTGTCTTCTCATTATAGGTATATGTACTTGAACATATAGTTTATCTATCCAGGATATTATAGGAACAAGACAGTCTTGGACTTTCAACTATTTGCCCTCATCTGCTTCCTTTATTAAAGTCATGTTTGGATAGTCCTGGATCTTTTCAAAACTTTGTTTTGATATATGTAGATTTTAAAATAAAGTCTGTCTTCTTTTATTTTCCTGTCGTCATTAAAGTCCTAGCTATTACATGTATTTGAAGAGGTTAACTCCGCCTTCCATCCTTCCGAGGTCGGTAAAATGGGGACCCAGATTGTTGGGGCAATATGCTGACTCTGTAAACCGCTTAGAGAGGGCTGTAAACCACTATGAGGTGGTATATAAGTCTAAGTGCAACTGCTATTGCTATTTCCAGTGTTTAATTACTATGATTCCAGGTGAAAGATCTGTGTGTGTATTAGTGTGTATGTATGTATCTGTGTTTGTGTGTATATATGTATAATGAATGTATTTTTTATAAAAAGTCATACACACACACACACACACACACACACACACACACACACACACACACTGGTACACATATACATACACATACACACACAATCACAATACTAGAATTTTTCTACAAATATCAGTATAATAGTTAGGCATATGGTAAATGGTTATAGAAAAGTCAATCTTACATCATCAAAGATTTTAGCATTCTTATTTAAGATATTTTATGTTGCTTTTCTAGACTAAAATAAAGTCAGTGTGGTGTAGTGCTTAACGTTCTAGACTAGAGTCCTAGGGTTAAACCTATTTTTAACCATGAAAGTTCACTTGGTGACTTTAGGCCAGTCACTATCTCTTAGCCCAATTTGCTTCACAGGGTTGTTCCAGCAAAAATTGAATATCCTAATACCTAACCTTCGAGCTCCTGAAGAAAGGGCAGGATAAGATTCTCATAAATAAATAAACAATAAATGTTCTTCCAAACTAGTCTACTATTAATAAATATGCAACAATGCAAGATCGAATCCAGAATATTAAAAAATATGAAAAAATGGTCTGAAGATCTAAAACAAATAGAACCTTATACTTAGTGATATTACAAAATTCATTTAACAGTTAAAAGAAGAATTAAAAAATGACCAAGTGAACTTTTCTCACTAAAGTAGCTATCTGAATGCTATCTCTGAGATTTGCCCAAAAAAGAAAAAAAAAGAGTAATCTCAGGACAGGGAGTTCCACAAATAAGCAAACACCATGGGAAATTGGTTTTATTTATTTATATATTCATTCTGTTTATTCTAGCTGTCTCAATGGCATATCTATAAACAAGGTCTCCATGAGTCAGTCCAGTATATTTAACCAACTGTTTTAATTTTAGGAATTTGCATGCTCCGTTGGCTCAGTTTCAAGTGGTGTGAATGTATTTTTTTTGTGGATATTTAGTTTTATCTTTTCAGAAATAAAACACTTAAATGTCCTAAGCTAGGTTACACTTATATGTAACACTAATAACAGGCAAAAATGTTTGTATGTGCTGAATACAAATTACTCACATTTTTTCTCTCATACCATTTTGATCATGATCCCAGGTGCCCCAAATGAATTTTCTTTGTTTTTCTAATATTTATATAGACTAGGAGTGTCAAACTCCAGGCCCGCGGACTGCTTAGATCTGGCCCGCGGAGCTGGTCTGGAAATAGCAAAGGACTGGCCCGCGGTGCCTCTGCTAGCAAAAATGGGGTGTGGCAGGGGTGCATGCACCCCCGCAACCGCTTTTGGCCTTCGGAGTCCTCCAGGAGTCCTTCCAGGCCCAAAACGGGGCCTCCGCAGTGCTCCAGGAGGCCATCCTTGACTCAGAAGGTTATAAAAGGGAGGAAAAGTAAAATATTTTACCTTTCAAGCTTGCAGGATTCTGCTACTATAGCCTATGTCAATAATTTATAGTTCTAGTCTTCCTACAGAGTCAGTTTTCTTGATCTAGTCTCTCTCTCATAAGGTGATCAAGTAGATCAAGTAAGTATTAAAAAAACAAAATCACAGAAATGTACGCCTCCCTATTTTTATAAGTTTATAAAACCATGTTTACGGAGGTGCGGTCCCGTGTCACGTCCACCATGGGCACGCCCACCATGACCACACCACCATGGCCACGCCCACCATGGCCACCGCACCCCCCCCCCAACCTGGCCCTCCGAGGTCAAACCCAATCCTGATGTGACTCTCAATGAAATTGAGTTTGACATCCCTGATATAGACTGTAAGGTCTAGTTATGTCATTCATCCTCACCGTTTGCCTTTCTCCTTTTCTCTGTTACTGTACAGGAGGAATGGGCTCCTTCCATGCTCTGGTGAACTGTATGGTACATGTTGTGATGTACTTCTATTATGCGCTCTCAGCTGCAGGACCTGCTTTCCAAAAGTACCTCTGGTGGAAGAAGCACATCACTGCCATTCAACTGGTAAGTAACAAAGGGAAAAGGACAGGCAAATTATGCCAGCATTTTTCATTCAGTTGTACAAACCATCTTTGGTCACTTCATCTGATTCTGTTTCTTTTGAATAGCTAATTACAGAAACTTGATAACCTAATTTGATATTTGTTGCCTATGTTGAGCTTTCCCTTTTCTTCCAAGGATTACCCATCATTGCCTGTGAGTAGAAGGAGCTCCACCTGTCACCTTTACTTATTTCATCTGTGCCTTGTTTCTGTTTCTAGCTGCAGTTTGTGCTTGTCTCCATCCACATCTCCCAGTACTACTTGATGCCTGACTGCAAATATCAGTTCCCAATCTTCATCCACCTCATCTGGATTTATGGAGTTATCTTCTTCATTCTCTTCTCCAACTTCTGGTACCAATCATATACCAAAGGCAAGCGTCTGCCCAAGTTCATGACACAACCTCAGCAAAATGGCTTTCATGAGAATGGTGCCGTTGCTAATGGCAAAGTCAAAGCCAACTAGGAGTGGGTTCAACTAGCCCCATATCTGGGCTTCTTAACCAGATCAAGTGCCTACAGACTGTTATCTTGCAGTTCCAAACCACCTTCCCAACTGCCCTGTTTCCCTCGTTGCCTCGCTTTCATCTTTCCCCAAGGGAGACAGGCTGCCTGGGCTGTCGGTGCTGAATCCAGCCCAAGGCCTCCAAAGTGCCTATGTCTACCCTGGGCTGGGCTCCCTTCAGAGCTGGACCAAAGCAGAACCCTGACAGATGGGACACATTTATCCACTTAATTCTATGTACACAATGTGATCTAGGTGGGGATTTTTGTTACTTTGCTCTCCCTAAGTTTGTGTTGTCATTTATTAATTCTGTTTATTTACCATTGGTGTTCTGCCATTCCTACTCCTTTCCTACTTGAATGTAAGTAGTCCCTTTTTGCTGGGGGTGGGAAATAATTCCTCCTGGAGATAACTTTTCCTGCTCTGTGTGCACATGGGGTACTACTAGGCAAGTCTTACTGCCTTGGCTGTATTCCTCTCTTGGCATTGCTCCGCAGCTTTGGCTGCTTTGATCCCAGGACCTTAGCAATAACTCTGGACTTCAATCTCCATATGGCTTGATGACTGCAAGCTCTTATTGCACTGAGGCCCAGGGAGAAGAAATAGGACCCTATTGTCCAGTTTGTATGCCATTGCTCTGTGTGCCTTTTAAAACATTATTGGATCTGCCCCAAAGAACAGAGGCTCCCTATAATCTAAATTTTGGGGAGGACTTCTCAAGAGGAGGTATATCCCTCCTGAATTTTCCATTTGTATTCACAGAAATAAATGGATAGAAAGAGAATAGTCATTCTGTTCTTGATTTCAAGGCCTTGATCATTGGTTGGTTGGGCCTGATGTGCGAAAAGAACAACTTTACTGTAAGTAGTATGTTAATATTGATTTTCAGTTCCAATGACTACTGCTTCTTGCAGTGAATTGGTGTCTTGGTTGAAGTTGGTTTACTAGATGAGAGGAGCTGAAAAACTGAGATCAAAGTCCTGTGAAGCATTGTAATAGAGTGGTGGCTATGTTCTGGCTCATCCACAGTGCATGGTGTCAGGCATCCGGTTATTTCTGCTCAAGAACACAGGAATTGAAATTCAAATTTTGCTAGTTTTCTGGGTCTATAGAATACCTTCGCTCAAAGTTCAATGCAGCATTTAAGTCCTTGGCTCCTGCTTGTCCTGTCTGCTGTTCCAGGCAGGACAGTGTTAATCTCTTTCTCTCCTTATATGGACACTCCTTCAGGCCAGATGCTTTCCTCTTTGCACTGGCTTAGGTTCTTGGTGAAGCTCCAACTGCTGGGCATTATCCTCCTGGGCTTGAAAAGACCTGTAGTCCTTGGTGCTATTGCCTATGGTCTGGTTGAGTGTGATAAGTGGAAAAGCTACAAATACTGGGTGTGGGGCGTACAAAATAATTCTGCAATAGAATAAATTGGAAAAGTAATCTTAGTAGCAGATCTTAGATCTGTATTGCATCCTAAATTCAGAGTGCCAAAATATGAAAGCAAGGATATATTGGCAAATATAAAAAGCTAAGGCACTAAGAATACCTTTTATGTTGTTAGAATAAAGTTATGTTGGTCTCTCTACCTCAGTGCTAGGGGTAGACTAACCCAGAATCTAGATTATGTGCCATAAACAATGCTGTATATACTATTGGAGAGATTTGTATAACCCAGAATATTTTGATACATTCACTGGCCATTCTGAAATAAGGCAATCTTGTTTAAAAGCCTTTAAGCTAAGTTCACTGTTAGGTTGAAATAGGTTTTGTAACACTACTTACTTTTCCACCGCTGATTATCCTGCTGTGTACTGTTTCCCCACCTGTGTCTGAGAAACCCTAAATCAATGCTAATGGCAACCTTTAAAACTGATACAATGTTTGACAGAAGCTTTTACAATGTAGGGGATACTTAGGGGTACAATTTGGAAAAAAGTAAAAGATACTTGTTTGTTCTCCTATATGTGTGCCTGCTCTCAACATTTTTTGCTGGACTTAATGGATCAATATTCGATGATAATCATGCAAGGGTGATGAAAAATCAATATGTGACACTGTTCCCAAATTAGGCAGTATAGCTTACCCATTCTAAAATGCTCTTTTTTGTAAACCTGAAGTAAATTTCTGTCCTACGAATCATTGGTTCGCATGAAATCTAATGAACAGGCCTTTATGTTATTTTTTTCAGCATTTTTTACAAGTGCTGATTTTAGTACTTGTCAGTCAAATAACATTCATGTTGCCCTAGTGTCTTTCTGATGTGGTGCATTTTTGAATAGCCATGTGCCTTCTAAATAGGATGTACAGTTAACTGCTCTAAATTTTGAGTGATTATCTGCAGTTTTCTGAATGAGTAGGTATCAGAATTGTTTGCTTAGACTAGTTAATAAGGCTTCAATATAGTCTCCATTAGCTTGCTACAGGACTGGTGTTATAGACATTCAGGTAGTCCTTGACTTATAAGTGCGATTGGGATTGATTTACGGTCATAAGTTGTCATGGTTGTAGGTGGAGGCACCCCGTGACTGGACCCAATTTTACATTTTTGTGGTCATTAAGTAAATCACCGTCATTATACAAATCGTTAAGCGAACAGTGTGGTTGTGTGAACCTGTTCTTCTGAATGTTTTTGCAGGAAAAATTAGCAAACTGCGATCACATGACTGGAATATTGCAGTTGATCATAAAGTTGAGCCAGTTGCAAAGTACCCAAAGTATGGTCATGTGACTGTAAGGCTGTATATGGCATATTTTATGATGGGCAGACATGCTTATGGGGCTGTAAAGAACCCATTCCAGGCCTATTGTATTTTCAAATGATCCTAAGTCAAGGACTACCTGTATGAAATCCAAAAGAGAACTCTATCACATATGGAAAGAGAAGTGTTTACACCTCCTTGGGCACAAGCAGCTTCACTTAGTTACAACTATGGATAGATTTCATAAGATAACTGTAATAGGCTACACTTCAAAATAAGCCTGAAATATTAATGCTTTATTTGCCCTACTGATGAATTGAAGGACCAACTCCTGAATATTAAAATGTATTTTATTAATGTAATCTGAATTATCTTACTGCATCGTTTTATTTATTAAATTTGTACACTGCCCGACTCCCAACCAATTGTCAAAATAGTTACACTATAGATTTTATCTGCTAAAATGGCAATTGTCTAATAACCTCTACTGTCATTTTGATTACTTAGAACAGATCATTTTCATCATTTTTTTCCATAAGACCCAAGAATCATGGAAAAGCTCCAGTGCTTGGCAAAGATGAGCTGAGGCTAATATTGGTCTTGATTAGGCTTGGCTTTTCACAACTTCCACTCAATCAGAAGGCAGTAAAATCATTTGTAGGACTGTTCAGGTTACAGTTGATTTGATTGAGGCTAAAAAAAACCACAGTAGGGCTAGATTCACTCACCAGCATTTGGGATATTAGAATGCCTTGAGTTTAAAAGAAATGCAAGAAATAACAAAGGAGCGGAAGGATTAACTCTCAGGATAAACTATTCCATAACTGCTGAGGCTGATTTCAAAGAAAATAATTTTGGAAGAGCAGTCTTAAATATCAGCACACATAGTTCAGTAAAACCACTGGGTTCAGCTAAGCAAATTTGCAATATCTATCTGTTTGGTAAGGCAACAATAGTTGGCAAGCAAAATTCTTAGTTACGTATTTCCCAATAAAACTGTTGGTCCATAATGGGATGTTGCATCTTGAGGTTGATAAACTGTCACAATCATCCTACATAGTATGCGGGTTTTGCATCGGGTGCATGAGGGCACCAGCTTCAATTACAACTTGAAAACACACTTCAAATCCCAAACTAATATTTCAGGTTAACTCTCAATTCTGAAACCTACAGTAAGCTGTCCCACAACTCAAGAGGCCTGGAAGAGGGAAGCTAAATTGTTCCTCGAAAGTCAAAAGACCAAACCTAAGACAAATTGCCTAGTAATAAAGCTGCCAGAGTGATTTAGAGAAGGAACATTATCGGTTGTATCAGGAGGAGAGTCTGGTCTTTATTTTTCTTCATTAGAAAGTTTATTTTTATTACAATGGTATACAAGCCAAGTCCTAGCAAACAGCCAATATCAATTAAAGTCATTCACACCATTTGTGATTCATATATCAATCCATATACCAACACTATTTCTAAAGGAGAGCAAAATATTTATTAATAGTTTAAAATTCTGTACATAAAGCAATAGATTGGAAGGGAGTTGGATGAAACTCAGCGAATTCCTTGATGGATAATGCTGGTTTTAGTACTGCTCTCTTTCTCCTTCTTACGTGCTGGGTCCAACTCAAAGCAGCGCCAAAGCCTCAGTGTTTCATCTGCTGCTGCTGAAGCAACTGTGGTTCCATCTGGGCTCATAGTTAAGCTTAGCACCCTAGCAGTGTGACCTAAGGAAAGATATTTTACAAATGACTGTAAATGATAGTTGGTCATCTATTCGAGTTGGCATAGGCATTTTTCTTTGTGGAATAGAGCACCATAACCTGTAAATTAAACTAATCCAACCCAGGAAAAGCAATCATTTTGGCCACTGGCACATTTGTATTTAGGAGCAAAACAAAAAATCTCACACGTTTACAAAAGAGCTGCTACAGTGAGCACAACCAAATTTAAAACATCCATTTACCAGGC
Source organism: Thermophis baileyi (assembly GCA_003457575.1). NCBI lineage: Eukaryota > Metazoa > Chordata > Lepidosauria > Squamata > Dipsadidae > Thermophis > Thermophis baileyi. The sequence continues at coordinate 1,308,886 of QLTV01003654.1, forward strand.
AAGAAAATAGCCCTTAGCATGCAGTCTATTCCTGTGGGAAGTTTGTTGGGCTCAAAGACAATTTTGTAAGTATGTTTAAGATTTGTGCTGATGTCAGTGTCCTGTAATTATATAAAAAACTTTAAAAAGTGAGACAGGGATGCTGGGCTTCTTAGTACCTTCGTTGATGTAATTGCAGTATTTTCACAATGGGTCTTACCTTTCAACTCAGTGACCTTTGACATAGATGGGTATTTCCACACTACCAGTTGGTTTTGAGCAAACCCGTGACCAGACACAAGTTCTTTATAGTTTGTAGACCATAGTACTGCACAGACCTATGAACACCAGAAAAAGTGTCCAATAAGTAAAATATTGACTGGATATAACTTTATGTGGGGAAAAAATGCAGCACGTTAAATTTAAAGTGTTGAAATAATCCTTACCTTTCTTTGAAATGTATTAAGCAAACCTACCTGGGACTGTGCATCTACTGTGTTGAGGCAACTCCCAGAGCACACATTCCAGATCCTTATGTGGCGATCACTTGTTCCACCTCCTGTAGCCAGCACATTGGATTGCCATGGACTCCAAGCCACAGCCTAAGGGGGAAAGTGTACTGTTGTCACCCTTATCTGTGATTAGAAATACTGTGTTTGCAAACTATAGATAGTCCTCATTTTTGCAGAGGCAACTGGGCCATTAAGCAAAGAGATTGCTGAGTGAAATTGCAATTGTGCTTATGGTCTTATTTCAGTTTTCCTTTGTTATACAGACCTGTGAAGGTCGTAAAGTTACTTTTTCATTACAGCCATAACTACAAATGGTTGATAAATGAGGCAATTGCTAAACAAGGACTACCTATCATTTAAGAAGCTTTATTAAAATGCAATTATTTTAATTTGTCTTGGTTATTTTACAAAAGTGGCTACCATTTTGGACTTTGTAGATATGATTTTTAATCAAGATTTGTTTACTGTATTACAAATTCCAGTTTCCAAGAGAACCTAAATTGCCATGGTTTGGATTCAGACCACAGTGCAAGCTGTAGAACCTGGTTAAAAAGCTATCCAAATGACCATTAATTGAGCTTTATACCATATAATTTTGTACCAAGATGTATGTCTACTCTCTAGAGATATGCACTCACCTTAACAGCTCCCTGATGTTGTGTAAAAGTTTGCACAGGACGTGGTGACCAGTTGTCCCCTTGAGCAACAGACCATATGTTTACAAGATTGTCATTGCCTCCACTGGCCAAGTAACGGCCATCAGGTGCCCATTTTAGCCCACATACTTCTTGTGTATGACCAGCAAGTGTTGCCACATGGTGTTCTGCCACACGGACATCATGATGATGTATGTGACCAGTCCGTGATCCACTGTAAGGGAAAATTAGCATATTCTCCTATATCAAATGTACCAGAAGGCCAATATAATATATTTTCTCTTCACTATGAAAAATTATAAGCCACATGGCCTCTTCCCCATCAGTGCCCATGAGATATATTGTTTAGAAATTATTACCTGGACAGGATGTAGCTATTCCAACTTAAAGAACTCACACGGGATGAATGACTGACCATATTTCGTAGACGCTTTTTCTGCTGGATGTCCCATAACTAAATCAATATAAACAGAGTCCAAATACCCAACCTTATTTTATTGTCTCATGGAATACAGCCCAAATGAGAAAATACACAAGACTGTCCCACTTGTTACGAACGTATTTCATCTCAGATATGTAGAAATGAGAAATCAATCAAATCATGGCCATAAGGACTATCAAAGTAAGCAGCTCATAGTTTTCCAATCCAAAGTGTAACAAGCCCACGTTGGTTTAAAAATCAAATCTCTCTCAGAGGTTTCCCTCCAAAAGAGAATTTAACTTGCTTTAATAATAAAAGATTTATTTTTTATTCTTCTCTGTCCCATTACCAGAATATTAGGTCATTAAATATATCCTCAGTTGCCTCACCTGGACCTCGGCATTACTTGTGCCAATTGCAAGGTAATTTCCTTCTCTGATCCATGAAACAGAAGAGATGTAGTCATCAGGGTTTTCCATTTGCATGAGCTGGATTATTTCTCTGGAATCATAATTCCATAGATACACTGATTTATCCAGAGCCACGGCCAAAAAATTGAGGCAGCTCCAATCAACTAAGTTCAGATCTAAATGAGAAGAATACACACTAGTTTGGAAACATAAAGCCAAATCAAGTAAAGATACAATCCCTTCCTGCCTCTCCATGGTAGCCATATCCAATACAATATGGGGGCATAAGGAAGCTGTAATATGGCAGAGGAGATAGGTATCCTCTGCACTTTGGAACAAAGTCCCACTAAAATTAAACTCCAAATCCATGGCTACTTACAGTAATCATTTCGAATGTCTGGGGCATCTAGAATCCGTTCCGACACAGAGGCTATGTATCTGTTTATCTTCCTTGTGGAGCCTGGTGTGCTCTTCTGGCTATAGAGCACTTTGAGATTGTTCTGGTATCCTGGAAAAGAGGTAACATAATTATCAGCATCAATCAAGAAAAAACTCAATGGTCCTATAATTCCAAGCTAACAGGGTCAATGAAAATTTTGGGAAATGGAAGTCTCCATTTAGAGGGCAGTAGCTGGATTTCTTTCAATAGAGACATCAACCTTAACATATCCAACAGGTAATATGTTAGAGAAGAATGTAAGAAGATACTAGAGAGTTCATTTTCTAGGGCAGTGAAGGATTGCATTATGAGAAAGTCAAGTTTTGTTCTTTTTTTAAACAAGCTGAACATAAAACTAATTCAAGTTAGCATCACTGCTGTTATTCAGAAAATGCAAAACAGGCAGTTTTTTCCAGTGTGGTTCTAAATAGCCACTTGAAACAAACAAAAAAATAAAATAAAAATCAAAAACAAGTTTGTAAAAAAGTCTGCTAATTGAAATCCCTAGACTAATTCCCATTAAAACAAAACAGGAGAACAATGGAATCAATTTGAATGAACTGGATTATGGACCACTGCTGCAATACCAGTTTAGAAGCCAGCTATTATTGATAGGAGCTTTTATCCACAAGGGATGCATCTGGAAACCCACCATGCACTTCACTTTTCATTATTCTTGTGTTGAATAAACCCAATGCAGACTTACCTTCAGGGGCATTCTGAGGTTTCCCACTTAGTCGCAGGATTTTTGCCTCTTCTACATCAAAACCATTAAGATTCATTGCCCAGGCTTTCTGATGCTCCTTGGAGGGGGGAGAAACACTTAAGAAATCAATAATACTGTACTTGATCACAGAATTCAGTAAGTACAAACTTGTGTGACCATCACTGTACCAGACATTTAAACACTTTACCTTCTTGGTGGGTGTCTCCTCAGAGGATTCCTCTTTGGTTAACAGAAAATTGGCCACATCCATTTGCATAGCGCTACGATTAGGGATGTATCTATCACCTCCAGTTTTGTTTGGAGTATTTTGTGATTTGGAACCAGACTTGCCTGCAAAACACAGATTTCATTAATCTGTATCCCCTCAGATAATTGCTAGCCTGAAAGCAAGATTCTTTTATTGCTTTCTCAGTGTCATTAAGATAAACATCTTAATGTTTATCTCCAGCACTGGAAAACAAATTGGACAATAGAAGAGAACAAAGAGTTGGCACTTAATGTCTGATTTCATCACATACAGTGAAGTTTACCCACCTACTGGTTATAACACACATCTTACCTGGTGTTTTGGAAGGAGTCTTGCTGGTACTATGAGGCCTGTTAGCTGGTTTCATAGGCGAAGGAGCTATGGCATCTGAGGCAGCTCCAGTGCTGGGAGCAGCACCATCCTTAGCCTTACGCTGCCATCGTGCAGGAGGTACATTTGGTATTGGGGCATCAAGTTTCAACAGCCCGTGCAAATCATTCTCAAACAGAAACTGTGCCATAGGGATGCAGTGCTGTGAAATCAGAGCCAGGGAAGAATAAGTAAGTTGATCTCAGATAAGGAGAGTAACACATCATCAGAAAAATGGACTCATCTGCATCCACAGGATGGCTATAGGTTCACAAACCTTATTCCAGAATAACAAACCAGATAAGATTCAGGTGACTAATGTGGCCCTTACAAGCACAAGTGGCAAGAAAAGACCACCCTCCTTTTCTTTAATATTTTGCTTTCTATCTGACTTTTTCCCCCTCCCGCAAAGGCCCCACAATCTGGGCGAAAATAGCTCAACAGAGTGGAGCTGTCTTTGTACTTAACGGTTTAATTTCAGGAGATTTAACCAGCAAACGTATCGCAATAAGACAAAATAGTGATTTTTCTCTTACTGCGATACGTTTGCTGATTCAAAGCAGCACGCTTTCTTCCCCATACAATTTCCGTGTCTGTTTCTGGCACTGGAGGGGGGGGGGACATCTCGTGCACCGCGGAAGAATACATTGCAAGAAATATTGGGCAGAAAAGCTAAAGGACGGGAAGAAATCGAGAACCAGAAGAAAAACAAAAATGCTTTTAGGATCCTAAAAAAATTCGGGTCGGCGGAGCCTCTTACTTACCACTGCTCTGACTCCAACTTTTCCGGCTCCTTCCGCCATTCAGGATTTAAACTTCCCACTTTGATCAACTATTGGCCCATTTCGAACTTAACGTCCGCCTGATGACTTACGGCTTGCCCGCCTTCCTTTACTTTCATTGGCTCTTGAATGTAAGTGGGTGTGGCTTTGCTACCCAAAGTTTCCCTGGATGGTTAGTTGTCTTGGATGGTTCCTTTATGATTTACATTGTCGTAACAGGGGAAGTGGCGTGCAGAAGGTCTCTGCCGATGTTCGGCACGGGGTGGGGTGGGGTGGGGAGGGGAGGGGGAGCGTTTCCATGGCGCTTGACGCTATAATTAAAATATTCAACGTTCGAAATCTAAAGCAAACGGCTTTGGCTCGATGCTTAGGGAGAGGGAGGTCAAACGGAAGCCGCAAGAAATTACATTGGGATAGCTTTTTATTTGATTGCTAAGCTTAAATTGGTGTAACTGTAAACCTTTCTGCTAAGCATTCTAGTGGTAAAATCGGAGAAAAGGTTATGTGACCAGACAGAAAAGAGTGTTCTTAAAGATAATTGCAAGATTTATGGAAACAGACTCGTTTTCATGAGACGTTATACCAGACAATACTGCGCATCCTCTCATAGATGAGCCTCGTTATGGTTAGTGGAGCTCTTCTGCGCTCAAGTTGTGGGTCTCCAGCCTTAATCTGGTTGTAATCTACATTTTTTCAGTTTTCCAAGGAACGAAATAATGTCCTAAAATGGAGACCTATAATAGATTTTTTAATTCAGAAAGTCAGTTTGTTCAACTGTTTATTGGTGACCAATAGCATCAGCATCTGCACCTTCTACTTGCAGGAAAGACCTAAGTAGGTAGCACCGTACAATAAAGAAGCTGTTTAGCAAATGCAGTTTTGAACTCAGCTATTTGAAAAAATGGATTACAAGAAAAAGTCCTCTGAGCAAGATACCCTGCAGTCCTTCAGATGTTGCTGAATTATTTCCAGGGTGCTTTTGCTAGCAGGGTTGATAGAGATGCTGAAGGTTGTAGTTCACCAACTAGGGATGAACAAGGGTTATTACTCGCTATATGTTACTTTTTTTAGCCTTATTCTGAATTCTCTTACAAAAATTCTCCATGTTCTGCCTTTTTGTGCTTTGATTAGTACATTTGATACTTCCCTTAATCTTGGATGCATTTTTCAAAACACATTTTCAAAGATTTCAATATAATCTGGGAGTTCTGGACTCAGGACTTCTCCTCAAAGAGCAAGTGGCAGTCTTGACCAGGAGACCCTTTGTGCAAACGTAGGTTGTGTGCCAGTTATGCCCTTTCCTGGACCAACAATACTTGCACTGTACCCTAGTCACCTCCCTCCCGTCTTGACTATTTGAAAATCCAGAAGCTTCCATTGGTTCAAAATGTGATGGCATGCATGGTTTGGTGCAGGCCTAGATGTGCATATGTGTCATCTATGGGAGCTGCACTGGCTGCTGATTTGCTTTGGGGTCCAATTCAAGATGCTGGTTGTCACTTCAAAGCCCTATATGGCTTGGGATCAGGTTATTTGAAGGACCATCTTTTCCCAATCAAATCTACCTGATCCACCACAGCATGGAGGCAGGGAATGCTATGGGTCCCCTCTCCTAAGGAGATCCATCTAGTGCAGAGATGTCAAACTCGATTTCATTGAGGGCCACATCAAGGTTGTGTTTGACCTCGGGGGCCGGGGTGGGTGTGGCCAGGGTGGGCATGGCCAGCTCGATGTCACTCATGGGGGCGTTTGTGGTGGCCCAAGCGCTCTGCCAGTGAAAATGAGCTCCTGAGCTCCGTTTTCATCCGTAACAGCCTCCTGCAGCTCTTTGCCAGAGAAAACTGAGCTCTGTTTTCACTGGCAGAGGCACTGCGGGCCGGTCCTTTACTGTTTCTAGGGCAGCCCCACGGGCCAGATCTAAGCACCCTGTGAGCTGGATCCAGCCTCTGGGCCTTGAGTTTGACACCCCTGATCTAGTGGGACCAAGAAGAGCCTTCTCCATGGTGGCTCCCTCCCTGTGGAACATCATCCCCACAGAGATGATTGGTTTCCTCTTTGACACTCTTTCATAAGACATGGCTTTGCCAATGGGCCTGGGAACCCCAGGTGGGATAGAGCCCATGAAATGGCTTATTTGATTGTTTTTGTTGGGGGAATGAGGGGTTATTGCTGTTTGATTGCCTTTGATTGGTTTTATATTGTTTTTTTTACCTTTATATTCTTAATAAATACATTTCTGGGACAACTCCACTGGAGAAATTTGGGTTTATTTGTTATTACACTAGATATAATTGCCATTGTTCTAACAGAATATATCTTTATACAAGGAAAATGGGAAGTAATTACAGCATGCAGTCTCAGATCCCAGTTTCTTTTCTTTCCTCGCTTCAACCTTTCCTCCAAGCGACGAGAGAGTACATTTATATTCAATATAACATCTTCAACCTGGCATTGGAATTGGCATCTCCAACTCTCCAGTTGACATTTTATTATAAAAGTGATATATACAGTGACACCTTCAAATAGCTGCCGTTTGTATTTTTTCCTGTCAGAAGAGTTTTGCTTTCTTCACATATATGGTAGATGGCTGTGATCATCCCATTGACTACAACACTGATTCAGGTCTCCATTTGCTTCATTCAAAAATACCCTTTGCTTTGGGCCTTTCTGTGGACTTTCTATCAGCAATAGAGCTTATGTAAGGCCCTCTGAGGATTTATGTTAGTTTGACCCAAAGCACTTCTGAGGAACCCAGGAATCTGTGCCATTAATTGCTGTATTATACATCTCATGCACTTAATTTGCTTGCTACAAGGAAGCATCAGAACAGAGGTACCTCTTGTACTGGCTAGAGTAAGCCAGCAGAATTTACTTATCCTTTACTCCATGTATGAGTATGACCCAGTTAAATATTGGGTCATCATTATCCTACTTTTAAAGCAAAATGGATTTTAAAAGGTTGGTGAAACCTCTCTGGAGATGGTAAGAAGTGCTTTTATGACACTACAAACTGTAGTAAATCAGTGCTGTGTGAATACCTAAATTTGATCCTCATGGAAAAAAAAGTTCATTTAACTACCATGAATTACAGCAGTTGCATTATTCAGATAACATTACATTTGTTTACAAGCAACCATGGCAATGCAAATAGTAACAGCGAATCCTAATCTGTACAAGTCAGTAGTAATGTGTGCCATATTTAAAATCAGTGAAATAAATCTGATATTACAGTGACCTAACATAGAGTAGTGCTTATCTCACAAATTGTATTTTTGTGCTCAGCATGGTACATTTTCTATTTAGCTCTATTTTTGGTTATGCTAAGCAGTTGTATTACTACAACCCTTTCATCATTTCCATAAAATATACTTTGTATATTTCTTCAAAATGGAAAAAGTATTTAAAATCTTGCTTTTTTTTTAAACTGACATACAAATCACTGGGACTCAGCTGCGTAAGAATCACTTTGTTTTTGGAGATCTGTGGTTACCAGATGCAATGTGGATATGTCTTGGGATAAAGTTCCACATTCAACTCCACCTCACAATCCAATGCCTGGGTTGGTAATTTGAGGCCACAGATCCTCAAATCCTTTTGCAGCAACCAGAGTACCCTTTGGCCATCAGTACCAGAATTTGGCAGTATGATTGCCTGCCATTCTGAAATGAGAAACACAGAAACATTGTAGTGTAATTTTTTTCCCCTTTCAAACCAAAATGAGTCCTGTGTGAGTACAGTTCTAGTCACTTTCCATCATTGCCTTCCAAAAATTCAAGGTAGCTTTAGGCCATGAAAAATTGCCCAATCTGCTCTAGTACAATCAGCTGCTAAATTCAGTTGGTCCATAAGAAACAGATTTGAAGAGTACTGGCTAAATAGCTACCTTAGAATTGAAAATTGTTTGTTATTAGGGCCTAATAATTTCTCATAGTGCTATCCTCTAATGATAGACACAATCAGCCCATTAGCAAATATGTCTGGTTTGAAATGTCAGTGACAGATGTAGTTTGGTCATCACAAATTTCCTGCCTACTTTCTTCTTTAATCTCTGATGGTATGTTCAACAGGGTGAAGGGAGTTCTTTGGATCATTGGCTCTGATGTTACGTGTAGATCATGTTCCAAGGACTGTGGGAAAGCATTTCCATTATCATTTGTGTCATCAAAGTATTCATTTTCACGGTGGCTGCTTTGGGGATTGTTAGAACTCAGCACCATGTAGTGCTGATGGGAAGAAGGCTGGCTGCCCCATTCTGCCTGTTCCTCTGAACTCATATCTAGCAAAGGGTCAAAGCTGGGTGTTTCCAGGGGTTTCTCAGATAGTACTTCCAACAAGCAAGTCAAAGGCACATCCTCCAACATTTTGTTGCAAAATAAAGAGTTTACCTAAAAGTTCAGAAAGAAACAATCAGAAATTCAGAAGGGCCTCTGAATGATTCCCTCCCTCCCTGACATTCGCTTTATGGGAATCTGCATGAAATAATAATGTGAAAGACAATAAAAGAGCAGTGTGTATTCCAACTAGGAAGAGATAAAAATCACGAAAAGTTCCACCCAGGATTTAGCATGTACTGTACTCTGAATAAGGGAGGCTTCTAGGCACAAGCTAACTTTATCTCATTTTATTTCTGTACATAATACTTTTTTCTATCATCACATACATCACAGTTCAGAAATGGGATGGAACTGAAAAAGTCTGCATCTTGGAAAAGTCAGATGAGAAATGGTTTTGCTTATATTATTCCTGAAATCTGGAAAATATGCCCACAGAATGATGCAAGATTCTCACAAAAAAGGTATATCGGAAGGAATTAAAAAACAGGAATGTTCTTTCCTAGTCAAAAGACAGCCTAATTCTGCTTCTACTGACTTACTGCATTAGAAGTAATACAATAAAAAGAAAGTCTCACCTGCTGCTGATGCTGTTTGTCATTATCCTTGAAGAATCCATCCAGGACATGATCTAGGTCTGGAATGTGGGGCCAGAGCTTTTGTTTTACACTACTATTAACAAAGAAACACAGATGGTCGCAAAAGGATAACAACACCTATGCCAAACTATGTTTTTCGTTCAATGGCTGAGCTGCACAGAACTCAGTTACCTGTAGTTGGAAAGGCAGGTGAAGCCCAGTCCCAGCACAAGTCCTGCACACAGCAAGAGTGCAATGGCCACGATCATAATCACTGAATCTGAAGTAGAAGCACATGGTGGTGAATTTGTGGCTCTTCTTTCCCTGAGGCTCAGCAGTCTTTGTTTCATTTGTCAAGTATTTTCTCTCCATATCTAGCAACCTCTCTCCAGTACACACCACTGATGTTGCTTACCTGCACCAGGTGGGACTTCAACACACACTAATTCTGACCAGGTGCTCCAGTCCCCATGGAACTTCTGGCCATCTGGCTGGGTACGCAGCTGAAGGCAGTAGTGATCCTGGGTGGCCAGATGAATTTCACTGGTGTTTGAGTACTGCACCTGTAGAATCTACCCAGAAAATGGCCCCGTCATGTATACAGGTAGTCCTCAACTTACAACAGTTCATTTAGTGACCATTCAAAGTTACAACAGGCCTGAAAATAGTGGCTTATGACTATTTTTCACACTTATGACCATTGCAACATCCCCATGGTCACGTGATTTACATTCAGATGCTTGACAACAAACTCATTAATGACGGTCGCGGTATTCAGGAGTCATTTTGCAACCTCCTGACAAGCAAAGTCAATGGGGAACCCAGATTCATTTAACAACCGTGTTACTACTTTAACAACTGCCGTGATTCACTTAACAAATGTGGCAAGAAAAGTCGTAAAATGGGACAGATTCACTTAACGAAGTTTTCACTTAACGACATAAATTTTGGGCTCAATTGTGGTCATAAGTTGAGTACTTTACTAATTAGATTCTTGGGTTTCATATCCCCAAACTACAGAGCAGGTAGTCCTCTACCTACAACCATTGGTTTAGCAATGGAAGTTACAATGAAAAGAGTGACATATGACTAGTCCTCACACTTACAATAATCATAGCAGCCCCATGGTCATGTGATCAAAATCCAGGTGCTTAGCAACTGGCATGTATTTATGATGGTTGCACCATCTCAGGGTCATGTGATTGCCATTTGTGACCTTCCCATGCAACTGCCAACAAGCAAAGTCAATGGGAAAACCAGATTTGCTTCACAACCACCTGATTCACTTAACAACTGAGTAATTTGCTTAACAACCATAGCAAAAAGGTCATAAAATCAGGTGCAATTCAGTTAACTATTGCCTTGCTTACCATTGAAAATTCTGGTCCCAATTGTGCAATAACTTGATTATTTGTACAGCAGTACTTAGCTATTATTCTACTGACTGGGTCACGGTTTTTCCTCTGTGTGAGACATTCCCCATACTTCATTTACTCTAGTATAAATTGTAGTAGTGTCGTCCCTTAGGTTATGGCATGTTTGAAAAAGGGGAGGGATTATTATTTTTTAATTCTTAAGCTTTTTAAAACCTCTTTTGTTAAGCTGTCATACACTTCTGGTTGCCTTAGTTGTGTCTTGAGCCAAATACAAAAGTATGGCATGCATTCATCTCATTCTCTAGTAAAAGTTCCATTTAGACATTATTGCTTGGGCCAGAAATTCAATCAGTTTTTGTGTGCATTTTCTAAGACTAATAGATCAGCTTGTTTGGAGAGATTTGGAGTCCCGTTTCTAGAAATTGTCTTATCTATTTCTGCAAGTATTGTTTAGAACTTACCAAGATGTATCGATTGTCATGGCTATTGACCAAAGTACCCAGTTCAAAATTGGCAACACGCTAGTAGTTCACCTATATATTTCATAGGACTTTTTAAAATGTAATAAAGATGAATGGCTCTAAAACAACTGAAAAACCTTTGAGAGAGTGGATTGAGGCCCCACCTCTTTTTATGTGTGTTGTGCATGTAGAATACATAAAAAAGAGACAAGGTTTCAATCACAGAATTGCAGCCTTAATTGTGATTTTTTGGGGACTTCTCCCCCAGTACTCCAAATGTACTTTTTTCCATTTTTTTTTTCATATCAACCTTCCATTGCAAATTTCCCTCATAGCAAAAACCTGTCAAAACCTTTCTGCAGTTCATTAGATAATTGCATAGAAATACAGGTACTGAAAAAAATGTGGATGTGAGGAAGTGTCAGTAATTTCCGTTATTTATGAAATGGGAGCAAGGGTATTTATGTTAATATCAATGGGACAATGATGTTTGTTGTTTTCTTCGGTTGGTCATCTGGAGGAAAAGCATGGATTGGCTGGTTGGTATTTTGAATTCTCTTCTTAAGCTTGGGAGATAAACAGTGTAGTAGGCCTGATTCCTGGGCCCTTTACTGCCCAGAAGCTTTTTAAAATCTTCAAATGAAATCAACCTTTCTGCAATTTAAGGCTACAGGTAGTCCTTGCTTAATGACTGCTCTGTTTAGGGACTCAAAGTTATGACAGCACTGAAAAAATAACTTTGCAACTGGTGTTCGCACTTATGATGGTCACAGTGTCCCTGCAGTCATGTGATTGTGATTCAGGTGCTTTGAATGATCATCAAAGTGTCCCTTGATCATGCAATTGCCAAAAATAAATGTTTACTGTTTTTAATTTGGATCTACTGTATGAAGAATGCTCTTATATCCCCATTCTCCTTTTACTCTTTGTAACCTTTTTTTTTTTTTTTGTGATATAAGAAGGATACAGAGGTTCCAGAATAGGAGACAACATTCCAGATGATTCTTGCAGAGTAAAATAAATTTAGGGTAGCAATTTCTTATAGCTTGGAAGCCATAGTTCTAAATTTGCATTACAGAAGCATTTATTTGCAACTATCTGGCACTGCTAATTGGATATCACAAGAATATCTGCTGGGGGGAGAAATACCTTCCATTTCAAGGTGTCCTGCACCGTATACCGTATCTGATATACCATGTGCTCAGCTATTTCTTCTAGTGGGGAGGCCCACTCCAGCCTTAGTATATTTCTGTCTATTGAAGCCTCCAGGATTCTTGGGGGAGCAGTGTGCACTACAACAGGAGAAAGGGAGAGAGGTGGCTAGTTAGGTCAGCTTAGCTTCATGGGGAAGCAGAGGTCCACTGCAATATTAATAGTATTGCATATTTTCTAATATTGATGTTCTTTTGATGCTAGACCAGCCCAGGATAGCTCACTCTTTTGAGCTGAAAGTCCTGATGGTGCTGAGGCCAAGAGATGCTGAAGATTCTTACCCACATGGTACAGTTTGAATGGCTCTTCAAAGTAGCTGACCTCTTGCTCACTCTGGCTGATAGTCACCAGGATAGAAAGGTAATGAGTGTTGCTAGGCTGGAAGGTGCATGTGCAGGAAGCAGGGTCTTCCTTCTTACATTTGTGCCAGATTTGCCCTCTGCAAATTAAAATGGACAATAGTGATATGATGTTGAATTGTCTGCTAGAACTATCTGAAGTTGTCTTTTAAACCAGGGGTCTCCAAGCTTGGCAACTTTACGACTTGTGGACTTCAACTCCCAGAATTCCTCAGCCAGCGCATGCTGGCTGAGGAATTCTGGGAGTTGAAGTCCACAAGTCGTAAAGTTGCCAAGGTTGGAGACCCCTGGTTTAAACAGTTCTTAAATTATCAACCGCACTTACACTTTCCTTGACAGTTACTACCCCCAAGTTCTGTTTAGGCTTTCCCTCCAATTTAGGCGATCCCACTAACCATATTGGAATGAATATGATTAGCAAGATTCGTTAAGTTGTAAAAAAAAATAATCTAAAACATGCTACCATCACTCCATCTATTCATCATTCCTGTTGTGTTATAATTTCCCATCCCCTTCTATTGTGAAGATCCGAGGTGGCGCAGTGGTTAGAGTGCAGCACTGCAGGCTACTTCAGCTGACTGCTAGCTGCAGTTCAGCGGTTCAAATCTCACCGGCTCAAGGTTGACTCAGCCTTCCATCCTTCTGTGGTGGGTAAAATGAGGACCCAGATTGTTGGGGGCAATATGCTGATTCTGTGAACCGCTTAGAGAGGGCTGTAAAGCACTATGGAGTGGTATATAAGTCTAAATGCTATTGCTATTATTGCCATAGGCCACTTGAAATATAGGCCCTGTGAAGAAGATGCATTACCAGGGCCGAGACACAGAAATGAGAGATGAAACAGACATTGCAGCCTCCTCCTAAACTTATTATAGTTTGAGACTTAGTAAATACTAAATAGATGAGGTGGTTGTGAGTGGCACAGAGTCAGTCACTGTCAAGCAACAAAGAAGCAGGATTGACGTGAGATCATTTTTAACTGCTGTGTTAGGACTGGAGAAACAGGTTCAAGTTGCTATTCAACTTGAATGAAATTCGCCCAGTAAGCTTTAGTCAGCTTCTTCATCTCAGCCTAACCTATTTCCCAGGGTTGCTGCTGTTAAATAGGTAACTTAGATAGGAGAACTATCTATGCCACCAAAACAATTTGAAAGTAGGGTGGGATTTGCATTAATTAAATGTTTGTAACCTTGCTTGGTAACCTAAGCTATCAAATATGACTCAGAGCAATGCCTACACGTGTATGTCTAGTTTAGTGTAGTGGTTAAAGCATCAGGCTAGAACCTAGGAGATTGTGAGTTCTAGTCCCAACTTAGGCACAAAGCCAACTTGGTGACCTTGGGCCGGTCACTTTCTCGTAGCCCTAGAAAGGAGGCAATGGCAAATCACTTCTGAAAAACATTGTCATGAAAATTGTAGGGACTTGTCTGAGCAATGCCCAAGAATCAGAAACAATTGAACGGAAGAAAAAGAAATGCCTATATATGTATGTGAAAACTGAAGGACACTACTTGAAATGGTACCTGGAACAGGAGCAAAAACAACAAATTATGGGACAGAACAAGAAAGAGAAGACCCATTCAGGGGTGGGTTCCTCCCAGTTTGGACCGGTTCTCCCGAACCGGTAGCGGCCTGCTGGTGATGTCACGATGATGTTACTGAACCGGATCGGTCGGTGCCGGTCCCTGGGGGCCGCCATCTTTTCTTTTTTTTTGAATTTTTTTTATTTTTATTTTTTGAATTTTTTTTTTTTAAATTTCCTTCTGAGCATGCGCAGAAGCCGACTTCTGGCACTGTGCATGCGGTCGCCATCTTTTTTTCAGCTTTGGTTTTTTTTGTTTTTATTTTTTGTTACTGCGCATGCGCGCGCACGCAAAGCGCGCGAACACCCACAAGTTGCGCCCACGAGGCGCGGGAGGGAGCGAACCAGCAGCGAGGTAAGTTGGAACCCACCCCTGGACCCGGTACTGTTCATTTGTCCATCTAGTCACCTTGTGCTGCTGCTGTTGCTTTCCATCCAGTACAAGAGGCTGTGAAAAGGGCCAGATCTCAGGGGCTTCTTGTTCCACTGGCAGTGCAATTGATACAAGTCTGGAGTGAAGCAGTGCAGACCAATTGCCTCTGTCCAGAAAAGAGAACAGACGTAGAACAATTTGACAGCAGCTTTTTTCAGTACTATGTTGTGTCCCCACATGCTAAATCTATGTTCTTTGTTTTATATACAGTACATGACCTTTGCAGAGAGTGGCCAATCCACAGAAATATCCTCTAAAAACTATGCCACTAAACTACACTCCCCAAATCTCTCACTATTGGTCATACCGAGTGAGGCTGCTTGGGAATGTGGCTCAGAACATCCACAGAGCTCTGGCTATCTATCCTAAGGAGGTCCTTCATGCTTTTCAGAACATTTCTTGCATGCTCTAACTCCTTCCCCTTAGAAACGTTTCATGAATTTATTCTTTATTATAAAATATGAAAAAAACTTCATTAACAAGAAAAATAATTATATTTAGATTTATTTATTTTATTGCTGTGCCTTAGAAGCAAAACTCTTTTTGGAAAAGAGTTGGGGCACATCTGGATGGAAGATTCCTAGGGTTAACAGTCAAAAGACATTGAGCAGCGTTTCTATTTTTTTCTCCTCCCCCCCCCCCCCCGGTGTGTGTATGTATGTGTGAATAAAGGAGTAAGAAGATGCAGAAGAAAGACTCCAGAAGATAGACTCGAGATATGACAGGATCTTGGCAGACTTGAAAACCAAGCCCTATCTAACAAAATGAAATTCGGGGGTGAGAAAAGTAAGGTTTTACATTTAGGCAAGAAAAACCAAAAGCACATGCATAGTATGGGTGGTACCTGGCTCAATAGTAGTAACTACGAGAGGGATCTTGGAGTCCTGGTGGACAATCACTTAAATATGAGCCAGCAGTGTGCTGCAGCTGTCAAAAAAACCAACACAGTTCTAGGCTGCATAAACAGAGGGATAGAATCAAGAGATCATGTGAAATGTTAAGATCACTTTATAATGCCTTGCTTGGTAAGACCACACTTGGAATATTGAATCCAGCTTTAGTCGCCATGATATAAAAAAGATGTTGAGATGTTGAGAGTGCAGTGAACAGCAACAAAGATGATTATGGGACTGGAGACTAAAATATATGAAGAATGGTTGAAGGAATTGGATATGTCTAGTTCAATGACAAGAAGAAGTGATGGGGTAACATAATATCCAATATCTAAGGGGCTGCCACAAAAAAGAGGGGGGGGGGGTCAACCTAGTCTCCAAAGAACCTGAAGGCAAAACAAGAAGCAATGGATGGAAACTAATCAAGGAAAGAAGCAACCTAGGAGAAATTTTGTGACAGTTAGAACAATTAATCAGTGGAACAATTAATCAGACATTGTAGGTGCTCCAACACTGGAAGTTTTTAAGACAACCATTTGTCTGAAATGGTATAGGGCAGTGATGGCGAACCTTTTAGGCACAGAGCGCCCAAACTGGAAGGTGCATGTGTGCGTGCGCCAGAGCACCAGAAACCCAATGACCAGCTGGCCAGCGTGCATGCGCGCCTCGGAAACCCGACAACCAGCTGGCCAGTGCATGTGCACCTCGGAACCCCGATGACCAGCTGGCCAGTGCGCATGTGTGCCTAGCTGGCTGAGCTGGAGTGACGGAGTGTGTGCCCCCAGAGAGGGCTCTGCGTGCCACCTCTGGCACGTGTGCCATAGGTTTGCCATCACGGGCATAGGGTTTCCTGCTTGAGCAGGGGTTGGACTAGAAGACCTTCAAGGTCTCTTCCAACTCTGTTATTCTGAAGGCACAGATTTTTAAAGTGAAAGATAATAAGGGATTTCTCATAAAATTCCATAAATGAGGCATGACAAATTTAGAAGAACATTCAGACAAAGAAAAATACAATACACTTAAAAGGGGCAGGGGAAAGGAATTAAATCAAAGGACCAACTACTGCCTTTGGAGCCAGATTCAGCCTAAACCAGAGCCAGTCGTCTGTCCCATCACCATGTTTGGGGAAACATAAAATTAAACTCAATTGCTGCATTTTGCCTACAGTATCTACCTTCCCAGGAAAAAAAGCTGGAGAGATATAATGACTGAAAAAAATATTGCCATAATCGGGTGGCACAAAACGTATTACACACTGATGAGCTGTAATATCTAAACTATGCCAACTGCTGTCTGCTTGCTCTGGACAATAGAAAAGGGAGTGGTAATGTTAAAAAGTCTACTAAGTCTTCTCCTGGCACAAGGACTCCTGTGACACTAGTCACATCTTTGGGAAGACAGGCAATTTTTCTGAACAAGTGCCTTTTGATTCAGTTAATGTGATTGTGTATTGCTAGAATCATTGTAAGGAAATCTGACTGAATTAATATCTGATTGGGTCAAGTGTGTCATGCTAGCAGAACTGTTAGGAAGTAAACATCCAAATTGAGCAAATTTTGAACAGGAACACATGCAAGAATTAATGAAAAGAAGTTAGTCCTTATGCTCTGGTTGAGTTTGCCATCCATATGCTCTCCAATAAAAGGGGGGCACAATGGCTCAGCGGCTGAAGATGCTGAGCTTATCAGCTGGAAAGCTGACATCCCAGGTTAAAGACCCAAGTGTCATATGACAGTGTGACCTCCCATTACTTTCCCTAACTCCTGCCAATCTAGCAATTCGGAAGCATGCAAATGCAAATAGATAAATAGGTACCACTTTGGTGAGAAGGTTACAGCATTCTGTGCGCCTAGGCATAGAGTCATGCTTGGCCACGTGACCACATATGTGTCTTTGGGCAACACTGAGGGGCTAAGGAATGGAGATGAGCACTGCCCCCTACATGACTGGACAAGAGAAACCTTTACCTTTACCTTGCTCTCTGATGCTTTTTAATAATGCCCATATACAGTAGCCAAACAGACTCCGGAACTGGAAATAAATATTCATGTCTCTCTGCCCCTTCTTCTTTCAGTCATGCTAGCTAAGCAAATGCAGATTTGAGTGCTCCCTTGTCGTGTCAGGATAATCAGTAGTTTCATGCATTTCAAATACCTCAATACTGCATCTGCACAGGGGTTATTGAATTATTTAATAGTAATATAGAATGAGAGAGTAAAATGTATCCGCAATTCATTGTTTCATGGGGCATGGTTTTTACATATGGGAAAATACCTACAGGCCAGAAAAATTTGCAAGTACTATAGCAGAAATATGGATTCACAAGCCTTATATGTCTACTTTCAGGCATAGACATGCTTCCTGAAGAGGAAAAATTGATTTCATTTTTCATAAGGAGTTATAGAATCCATGCTGGCAACAATTTCCCTTTCTTTAATTTTTCATTTTGCAGTAGTAATATTGACTCTTGATACACCCAATTGTAGTACCTGGGGGGTTCTACTTCCACATAGAAATGGTGTATCCTTCCATTGCCCTAAAGTTGCACCACTGACAGCTGCTTCCGAGTCAACAGGCCACTTACCAGGAAGGTGAGGTGTTTCTGCTGTCACTGCTGAAGACCAGGGTCCCCAGATGCCATCAAGAGAAAGGCCATCAGGTTTGGAACGAACTTGGATGTGGTATTGCTGTCCTGGAAGTAGATTCTTGAGCTGGCACATATAGCTGTTTTTCACTTCAATCTACAATAAAATAGAATAAGAGTATAAATGTTTCTTCAGTTAGACCATTTTAGCAAGAAAGTAATAGAGCAAAAACATACTCCAGCCATTATAGCAAAGTCATTTTTTCCTATATTAACCATACCCTGAATGGTGGCTGAATAGAATCCTCAGCACCATAAAGAACTTCATAAATCAAGAAGTCTGCATAGCTGATAGATGGAGGCATCCACTTTACAAGCAACTGTTGGGCAATCCCTGGCCACTCAACTGTTACATTTGTTGGTGGAGCAATGAGACCTTAAAACAACAACAAAGCAAAACAAAAATTAATGCTCTTGCTTATCTCTATGCTATTCATGTGATGATTGAATAGGAAAGAACAGCCTTTCTAGATTGAACAGAAGACAGTCTGATCAATAGAGTTAGCATTCTAATTTGCTAGAGCAGATATTGGGAATGTCTGTCACAAATGCATCTGTGCCTCTCTTAGAATTGATAGTTGAACTTTCTTACAAGATCTACTAATTAATTTATATGACCTCTCGTCTCAGGTTCATTACTCTGGGTGTTCAATAATAATTAAATAATAATTTCATTAGTTTTCTGAAAAAATCATAAAGGAAAGAACAACATACAACATACAAATGATCCATGGTTGAAAAAACCTTCACCATGAATAAATCAACGCAACCATTGCATGTGCTTGCCATATTTCCAAGTTCCCAGGCCCATTGACAGAAGAAACATCCTGAACTGTACAACTGTACAATTGTAATCATATTCTACAGATGAAGGCCTTTTTTCTATCTTTATTTTACCACCTTCCTCTTCATCTCTGCCTTATCTTTATACAGTTACATTTTAGGGTAAATGGCAACCTTTTCTCTGTATTTCACCAGCAAGAGTTGTTAGGCTGTTGGAAATACTAGGAGCACGGCAGTGGTGAAATCCAAAATTTTTTACTACCAGTTCTGTGGGCGTGGCTTGGTGGGTGTGGTGTGGCTTGATGGGCGTGAGAGGGGAAGGATACTGCAAAATCTCCATTTCCACCCCACTCCAGGGGAAGGATACTGCAAAACCCCCATTCCCTCCCCACTCCTGGGGGAAGGATATTGCAAAATCTCCATTCCCACCCCACTCTGAGGCCAGCCAGAGGTGGTATTTGCCGGTTCTCCGAACTACTCAAAATTTCTGCTACCGGTTCTCCAGAACCTCTCAAAACCTGCTGGATTTCACCCCTGGAGCAGGGCTTTCTTGGTTGTGGCTACTCATTTTTGGAGCTCCTTTTCCCAGGGAGAAAAATGAAGCCTTGTTACTGCTTTTTAAAAAAAAAAGAAAAACAAAAGTAATTTGTATTGTACTATAGTTGAATTCTTTTTAGTAATAGGTAGGCTTTTTAAAAAATGTTTAATTCATTGGTGGGTGCGCTGTCTTAGCCGCATGCGATCCTCCAACCTTTTTTTTTCCCAACCTTTGCATTTTCTAGAAAACCCATCAGATCATATTGAAAAGACTGTAAACAACAGCATTTGATACTATTGTTTTCTAACTCTGTGCTACATAAGATGTAAAACAGATGTGTCAAATTTTGAAGGCCCATTGTGCCTATTTTGAGCTTAACCATTTTCTTAGGTTCCTTGCAAAAATTTTACCCTCTCTTCTGGGGACAGATTGGTGTGAAAAATGTTATCTTCTCTTCTGAGGACATCAATAGGATCAGTCACACCTCTTGGAAACTGATAACTCTATGCCCTGAAAGATGGATTGAAATAAAAGCCTGCATATTGCTTATGTCATGAAATGATATAAATAAATAAATAAATAAATAAATAAATAAATAAATAAATAAATAAATAAATAAATAAATAAATAAATAAATAAATAAATAAATAGTTCATAACTGTCTATTATTAACTTCAAACAAGAATCTATCTGTCAGTGCCAAATTAGTCATAGCGGTAATTAAATTCAATTAAATCCATCAGTCTAGTGTCTCTGTGATTCACAGATTCATTCCAGCAATCATCAAAATTATAAAATAGAAATCATGTTTG
>QLTV01003654.1:1357974-1375655 GCA_003457575.1 Thermophis baileyi
AGCAAAAAGGAGGCTGGGGAGAAACACACAAGTGAACTTTGAACTTCCGGTTGGGCCGTTTTTCCCCGTCCCCAGGCTTCAGGAGGCTTTCCTGAAGCCTGGAGAGAGCGAAAATGGCCAAAAAGAAGGCCGAAAATCAGCTGGCCAGCGTGGGCATGGGTGCTGGAGCTGACATAGGGCACTCTCGCGTGCCCTCAGATATGGCTCTGCGTGCCACTTGTGGCACGCGTGTCATAGGTTCGCCATCACTGTCCTAGTGGAACTCATAGATTTCCTCACTAGAAAACTGTCAAAAGAGAGGACCGATAGTCAACTCTTAGGTGTATTATGTATCTTGATCTGGTTAACGTTTACTATCAAAATTTTTTATTAGTTTATCAACATATAAAATACAGGAATACAAAGAAAAATGAAAATAATGGTAAAATAAGGGAGGATATATATTCACTTTAAGAATTTTCTGTATTAAGACATGAATCCTACTCCAATATTTCTTTGGTTTAGCACATGTCTCCCATAAATGGTAAAACATTTCTTCTTTACATTTACATTTCCAACATTAATTTGAAATACCTTTATACATTCGTGACAACTTATCCGGTGTTAAATACCAATGATACATCATCTTATAAATTTTTTCTTTTATATTATAATTTAATGTGAATTTTAAACTTTGCATCCACATATTCTCCCATCGTTCACGCATTACATTATATCCAAAGTTCTTTGCCCACTGAATCATACAATGTTTTACATACTCATTCTTCAAATTCAAATTCAATAACAATTTATAAACCTGAGTAATAATATGTTCATCACTACTAAGCAGTAGTATATCCAATTCATTTTTCAGAAAATCAAATCCATAACTCTTTTTGTCTAGTTTAAATCTTTCATTCAATTGTAAATATGTAAACCAATGGCAAACACCTCCTAATTCTAACTCCTCTTTAGATTTCAGAATAAGGTCACCATAAATTGAAATAATGTTATTTGGCCATAATCGACCAGTCTGGCCTTGCTACTATTTCTTTTCTTTAAAAAGGCTTCCTGGGGAGACACCAAAAGAGGCATCTTCACAGAGAACCTTATTTCATATTTATTCCAAACTCTTAGGATTGCATGTCTAACAAAGTGATTGTTAAAATTAACATTTATTTTAACCTTATCATACCATAAATGGCTGTGCCATCCAAAATTTAATTCATGGCCCTCTAGCTCGAGTAACCTTTTATTTTGGAGAGTCATCCACTCTTTTAGTCAGATCAAACAACAAGCATCAAAATACCATTTCAAATCTGATAAGCCCAAACCTCCTCCTTCCTTAGTGTCTTGCAATAGTTTGTATCTAATTCTTGGTTATTTCCCTTGCCATATAAACTTAGAGATATCTATCTGCCATTGTTTACATGAAGTATCAGTTACAGGCATTGGTAAAGTTATGAAACAAAAAAAGCATCTTTGGTAAAACATTCATCTTAATTACAGAGATTCTATCCAGTAATGATAGTTGCAGTTTGTCCTATCTTAAAAAGTATTTTTAATATCATTCCAAAGAGGCATAAGATTATTTTGAGGTCTGATTAACATGTTTGAAGGAGATTCCTGTGTAACTCCCTAACTTTCTGGGAATATTATGAGTTTGTGGTTTAGAAATGAAATGAGAAAAAAGGCATAGAGCGTAAGCAAGTTGACTTAAGGCAGGGTATGCATTCCTGATATGCAGGAACCATTACCTTGGCAAAAAGGGTTGAATCATTTTTTAAGTCAAGAGTGAGGGAAAAACATTTGGAAGCAGCTCAAGCAGATACCTCCAAAATTCACGGTGAGTGTCAGACCTCTCCCAGATTGTTTAGGAAAAAAAGGTGTTTAGGAAAGAAAGATCCTCAACTCCATTTGTAGTGAAAGGTATACTATTATTAAAGCCAAGTGGTTACAGCATAGGAAAAGCCAGATCTGAAAGTTCCTGCATAAACCTGGTAAGTTCCCCTTCTCCCAGGCCCTCCCCCTTGGTCATCTTGCTAGTGTCCAAAAAAGTTCAAATTAATTGTTTTGTTAACAGTTCTACAGCTTGGCGCCTCTTTGGTGGGCATTCATATTCCTTTCCCATGCCTGTGTCCTTGGATCATTCAACTGTTGTCTCTGGTTGACACTTCTGGTTCCTGTCATCCCCACTCCCCATCTGTTATGGTAGGCTGTCATCAAAGTGAAGCAGAGCCTAAAGCGGTGTGATGGCAGATCTGACAGTGAGATACAATACAACCAGACTCACAAGATTCCATAATTATAGTCAGTCTCAATAAATGTAGCTTTAGCTTTCCTGTGGAGTTGCTTTCCTGATCTGAATTAGTTAGCAGGGCTGACAAAACTGATCATTATGGATAGACGTTATTCCTTGGAGAATTGGGTTCTGGAAGGAATTGCACTGTTTGCCAACTGCCCCACCTTTTCAGTAATACTGTCCAAGGAATTTTGCAGTAATGTGAGCCTGTCCTTTCTTGTATGGTGTGCATTGTAATCATGGTGTCCTTTACTGGGTCCCAAACTTCTTAGATCTTTTTTCTTCAGTATGGTGGAGCACTTTAGACAAAGTTCTCCCTTGGAATGAGGGGCCTCTCTCTTACACAGGAAATACCTTTAAAGTTTGATTTTCAAAAGCTCCACATTTTGGAACAATCCATTCAAGGGTACTCTCCTCCACTCTGGGGAAAGTTGACATGTTAGATTCCAGCAGGATCTTCTAAACTAACAGCATCCATCTGTACACTGTGCCCAGCACAGTCTGTATCATAAGTTGTTGATATCACCAGGAGGCAAATGCACAAGGAAGTCCCAATCATCTGGGCTATATTTATTGCCAAAGTTGAAAGTTAAGTCCTCATGCCTCCTCAGCCGTTGCATCAATTCCTGCATAAGTGAAGTTCTCAAATAATGCCATGTTCACATATGCCTGGCAAAGGAGAAACAGAATCATATTAAAGGCTACTCGGAAGGGAGATTTCTTCTCATCCTTTGATTGAAATTACATTTTCCTCCTAGTTTTGATTACAGACTAAATGATAATAGTAACTCACCTTACACTGAGATAGTGCTAAAAGTAAACTCTATATCATGTCTTGGGACAATTGCTTGATATAATCCTATTGGTTTATATCTCTAAGGGCTACCTGTATCCCATCATTTTGAAGTAAATTGAGAGATACAGTTGACATTGTGTCTTTTTCAACTGAAGGCCATGAAAATAGTGCCTTGGCTATTGTATTGGTAACATTGGGCAATGGTATCTGATTATAAATACTCTAGAGCAGCAGTTCTCAACCTGTGGGTCGCGACCCCTTTGGGGGTCGAACGACCATTTCACAGGGGTCGCCCCGCGTGCTAGCCCGCCATCTTGGTGCCACTGTCACTGCAGGGGTGAAATGCTCCCAGTTCGGCCGTGCCTGTGGGTCGCCGGACATCTGGTAGCGAGGGAAGCAGGAGACTTCGCCCACCCGCCCGGACGCCGCCATTTGGGTTCTTTTACCCTCTGCGCATGCGCAGAACGCTTTGCGCATGCGCAGAGGGTAAAAGTACCCAAATGGTGGCATCCGGGCGGGTGGGCGAAGTCTCCCGCTTCCCTCGCTACCAGCTGTCCGGCGACCCACAGGCACGGCCGAACCGGGAGCATTTCACCCCTGGTGCCACGCCCCCTTTGTCACCTCATCCTGCGCAGGGAGGGGGCGTGGAGGGGGTCGCGGCAGCGGGGGCGTCGCGGAGGGGTCGCGGCATTAGAAAGGTTGAGAACCACTGCTCTAGAGGTCACAGTAATTGTTTAGATCACAGTAGGATTATCTTTTGATATCAATACCTTCCTAGCTTCTAGCATGCGGATGAGCTGCACTGAGATCTGAGCAAATGGTGGACGTTCATATGGCCGGTCCCGCCAGCATTGACGCATTAATTCATACCTGCAGGAGGAAAAGATGAATTAAAAACAACAACAAGGACAAAACATTGAGGGAAGAGGAAATGCCAGAGTGGTCTACTTTGAAAGGCTAGTACAAGTAGTCCTCGACTTACAACCACAATTGAGTCCAACATTTCTGTTGTTAAGTGAGACATTTGTTAAGTGAGTTTTGCCTCATTTTACGACCTTTTTGCCACTGTTGTTAAGTGAATGATAAGTGATGGTAAGTTAGTAACCTGGTTGTTAAGTGAATCTGGCTTCCCCATTGAGTTTGCTTGTCAAAAGGTTGCAAGAGGTGATCACCTGACCCCAGGACACAGCAACGGTCATAGGTATGAACCAGTTGCCAAGCATCTGAATTTTGATCACATGATCATGGGGCTGTTACAAAGGTTGTAAGTGTGAAAAATGGTCATAAGTCACTTTTTTCAGTGCCATTGTAACTTTGAACAGTCACTAAATGAACTGTTGTAAGTTGAGGACTACCTGTAATCTGTTTTCACTTCTCTTTATCATTTCCACAGAAAGAAATAATGAGAACATGTGAAAACCAAGTCCTAGTCTGCCAGTTACCATCAATGGAATATGGTTAAATACGTAATATACATTAGATGGTACAGAATGAAATATGCAGAAAGTGGATATTTGAACAGGGCCTCCACTTACACTTCATCATCACAATTGAGAGGCTTCTCCATGCGGTATCCTTGCGGCAGCTTTTCATAAAGTTCAGCACATGTCATACCACAATATGGTGTCCCTCCTAGCAAGAGGAAAGACAGACCAGACAAAATGCCATATTTACCCATTTGGGGGTATAATGCATATGTATAGCAGCCTTTAATTACCAGGACAAAGCTGGTATCTGAATGCTACCATCTCTTCCAGAACTGTCCATTTCTATATTAGTACCATCTTATCTTTTATCTCCATCCAGTGAAAAGTGCAACATTGTTGAAAATACCAAAGCAACAAGCATGAGATGGGATGCTAGATAGGAACTTATGTAAACTTTGTCTTCTCCCGCAAGAGAATCCTCAGATTGTTCACATTTTGTGCTTGCTTCTAAAATGAATGTTTTAATCTGATTACTTCGTCTTGCTGAGACAAAATAAAAGAAGTTTTCTTGCCACAGAGAAAAGGCTGAGGAAGTGGAACTTATGAGAAGAACAAGCTGTACAAAGCAGTGTGGGGCCCAAGTAGGATGTAGACTATGGAAGGACAATTGAGGGAACAAAGTCCAACCTGTTCCCACTAGATAGGAACTTACCCAGGCTCACAATTTCCCACAAAAGGACCCCAAAAGACCACCTGCAACAGAAAGATAAGTTAGGATGTGGGCTGTGGGCTTTTAGTACATTTAGCCTAGTAATAGAATGTGTTGGGTTTTATTTTGGTTTTGGTTCCTTACTTAATCTACAAAGGAAAAGAACATATTAAAAAGTCAGTACCTTCTGTTTACGAATTGTAAGTCATTTTATATGTCTTTCAACATCTAAAAACTTGCTGGATGTCAGCTCCTATAAGTTCTAGCTAGCATGAACAATCTACCTAGAATATTGCTAGTTGGAAATGCTTGAATCAAACATTGGCCACAACATACTTTCCTTATTTTGTCAGCTGAGAAAAGGATCAAAAGACTTTCTGAAAGATTGAGCATTGCCTACCATTTGAAATCTGAGGTGAATCCTGTTCCCAAAGGATAGGATACTCACACATCACTCTTAGTTGTGTATACGCTGTAATTCAAGGATTCAATGGCCATCCAACGAACTGGTAAACGTCCCTGAATCAGAAACAGGGGAAGAAGGAGAGACAACAAAGACAAAGATATGGAACACTCTTTTCTTCAAAATGGAAAAGAAGCCTGGGCAATGTGGGAGAGTGTTTCTCAAGGAATATTCTAGTTACTCTAATTCCCACTTTGCTGTGATTCTCTACCAAACTTACCATTGTCTTCTTTACATAAACTTCTTCTCCTCGGGACAAACCAAAATCAGCAATCTTGGAGGTCAAGTTTTCACCAACCAGTATATTTCTGGCAGCCAGGTCTCGATGGATAAACTAGGAAAGAGGCAACAATAATAAGTCATATAGCTAGTCGCAGAGAATGCAATGTAGGCAATGACAACACTCACATGTTCTACTATGAATGGACTGGAATTCCTCGGGGCATCTCATACCTAAATTTCTCAAGGATTTCTTTGAAAATGCAAGACCATCTGTGATTCAAAATTCTAGTTCATTCAGTTCTAATTCATACTAGGACAATACCCAGTTGCTTCTAGCTCTTAAAATTCCCAATAATTCCTTCTGAAAACACTTGTACTATTCTAGTCCTGTGAAGTCATTACCTACAATGGTCACAGTTCTACCATTCTATGGTTTGTGAAACACAGCAGAAACAGAAACTAGATACGCAAATAACTGATCAGTGAGTCCAGAGTGTCAGGCTGCTTGGCATACAGACCTGTTTTTCACTCAGATACTGCATGCCTTTGGCTACATCAGACGCAAACTGCAAGAGCTGCTGGGATGTGAGGGTTGAGGCTGTCCCATGCTCTCTGGCAAAGGCAGGATCTGTCTCCAACACTCGGCTTTTGCGTAGGAAGTCTAGCAAATTCCCATAGGGTGCATATTCAATAGCGATGTATAGGTAACCTGGAAGGTTAAGCCAAAGTCTGTCAAACTGTATCATCTCAATACCTCAAGCGCTTATAATTATAATAATACATGTGTGGTTGATCCTTTTATTAATGTTTCCTAATAGGAATAGATTTAATCACCACCCAAAGATTCGATTGAGCCAGCTGCTGTAACCTCAACTGCTTTTCTTGATGATCAGCTCAGATCCCAGCACATTTAAACAAAGTTTCAGCACTCCATTCAAATCACATTTCAATGAATTAGGAAGGGAACAAAAAGTGATCCAACCACTAAATGGTGCCAAGTGAAACATGATCTCTTTTTGCAAATTTGATTATTTGTGTTTGGCTGGGTACAGATTCAAAATAACAGTGAATATGGCAGGTGGAGAAGTTTGTAGCCCTTCCAATTGTTTGCCTCTTCCCCTCCCCTCCCTCCACCCAGAATATAAAGACAGGAAATGTTTGAAAAGTGTAACTTTTGCCAAGGTATTGGCTAAAAGGGGTTGAAATTTCTGCACCTAAGATATTCACTGTTTTTAGATTAGATTAGATGATTAGATTAGATTAGATTAATAGAGTTGGAAGGGACCTTGTAGGTCATCTAGTCCAACCCCCCGCTCAAGCAGGAGTCCCTACACCATTTCAGACAAATGGCAGTCCAATCTCCTCTTGAAAGTCTCAAGTGTTGGAGCTCTCACAACCTCCAAAGGCAAGCTGTTCCACTGGTTGATCACTCTCACTGTCAGAAAGTTTCTCCTTATTTCCAGGTTGAATCTCTCCTTGGTCAGTTTCCATCCATTATTCCTTGTCTGGCCTTCTGGTGCCTTGGAAAACAGCCTGACCCCCCTCCTCTCTGTGGCAGCCCCTCAAGTATTGGAACACTGCTATCATGTCTCCCCTGGTCCTTCTCTTCGCTAGACTAGCCTTTTTTTTACTTTGAAAATGTAAACAACATAACTAGTTTGTATTACATTTACAAAATTATGTCATACTTAGTATTTATCTTTTGATAGTACTTATATAGAGTTCATCTTCCTTTATGCTTTTAGAGCAGAGAGAGAGAGAGAGAGATGCTAACTGATCGTGTGCTGCTCCCTGGTGGTCAGTATATTTGTGATTGTTTCAGCTTCTGTTCACTTAGAAATTTATTGAAATAAAAAGTTTGGACAGGGATGCTGTGCATAGACGTGTTTACTCTAACATACTTCATTGTATACATTAAAATGCATTTGCGGTTTTAATGCCTTTTAATGCCAGTGTGGAGAGACAGTTTGGACAGTCTGTTTTCCTTTGCTGGTCTATCAATTCTATGCAGCAAGACTTGTGTGGAAGGTATTTGCTTCAGGAGACACATCCTTCTGCCTTGTCATATCAGTTAAATATTGGACAATGCCATTCTGGGCCAATCAGTTGATCTTCCTCAGGTACCATTTTGTTTGTACTGACTACTGATGCTGTCTATATTGTAACATCATTTAGGGAAGTCCCACTTAAGAAGCACCCTCGTGTGAGGTGAGAGGGATGTAGGTTAGAAGGCTGGTTTTCCTGAATCAGGGTTCTGGGGGAAGAATGGTGGACTGAAGGCACCTTTGTGAAAGCAGGGCTAAGGACCATGGTGAAGAATGAGAAATCATTTTTCTTTCCTCTTTTCTGCATTTTCTATTTTCTGTTTTTATTCTTTTGGATTTTCAGTCTATATTAATTTTTATCTGTTTAATTGTAATGTTTAAATAAAATTACTATAAAAAAGAGATGAAGAGAGAAAGAAATATTAATGGCCATGTAAGAGATTATTTTTTAAAAAATCATTATTTTTGTCTCTTCAGCCATAGATAGCATTATCAACCAATATGCTCTATTTTGGGAGAAAAAAAAGCAGACAAATGGAAATAATGAGTACATAAATGCTGAAAATAATCTTATTTTCTTAATTTTCTCTTAATCTAAGTCGTGGTGATTTAGGGTGATATAGGCTGTACATGGCTGGCTCGGGAATTCTGGGAGTTGAAGTCCACAAGTCATCAAAGTCATCAAGTCATAAAGGGCCATGGTTCCCAATCCCTGATCTAAATGCAGAGATTATTTTATCTTGAGTCACTGGCACTCACCCTTGTTCTCACAGGCTCCCAGCAAGTTGATGATATTGGGATGATGCCCCAGCTTGCAAAGAACTTCAAGTTCTCCAGCAAAATCCCGGTGATCATTCTCAGAAGCAAATTCTGAAATATAGATGAGGATGCCAATTTTGTCAAATTCAATTAGGAAAGGTAGCTAGCATGAGGATTACAACAGAGGACCTTTTTTTATTGATGTGGTCGTAAATCTGCACATTTGGTAGAAAAGATTCTCAGTTCATTGCCCCTGGCATCTTCAGATGTAAATAGTCACAACTATTCCTCCTATCTCAGAATCAGCAGAAAATATGCGTGCATAAATTGTACTACTCCCATGGCTCACTGCTGAGCTTACTCAGTAAAGATTTCTGCAAGTGGTACTTTAAGATAACTCATAGTTTAAGGTAGAATAAGTTAAGAAAAGATATTGGTGGATTTCCTGCCAATAGAAAAAAAAAACTTTCAGCAATTACTGTTAATAACATAGGTTGGGGGTGAGGAAGAAGGAAAATTCTAACCAGAAGGTTTGATCATCTATCAAAACTTGATCAATGAGTTAGTGGAAGCATTATAGCAAACTAGCAGAGGAGCTTTCTGGATTTAATAAAAATAAGCCCCATCCCACAAATTAAAGCCCTTCATTTGTTAGGCTTACTGGCATTAGGGGTGGGAAGCTGAGCCAGGTTTCTGACCACATTAGTAAGTTCTAGGGATCTGGGCCATTAGAGATCTGGCAGAGGAAAAAAACCTCACCGCTGCCATTCCTCTTAAGCCATGGCAACTCGCTAAACAGCTGCATGGGCTGGAAAAGTTGGCAGTAGAAGTGGGGAGAGAAGGCTTTTTACTTGCCAGGTCTCCAATTCCACAGTCCCATCCTGTATGATCAGAAATGTGGCAGATACCGGGGGGGGGGGAGCCCAGTTTGAAAGAGGGAAGCTCTTCCACTGACACCTGCAGAATAGCTCTGCAAAAATGCACTTGCAGGAGGGGAGTGGGTGTGCCTATAGCAGTCCTGGGCAGATCCCAGCCCCTGATCACATCATCAACTGCAGAGGTGGGTTCCTCCCGGTTCGGACTGGTTCGCCCGAACCGGTAGCGACCTGCTGGTGATGTCACGATGACAGCATGGATCCGGTTCGGTCGGTGCCAGTCCGTGGGCGCCGCCATCTTTTTTTTAATTTTTTTTGAATTTATTTATTTTTTTGAATTTTTTTTTTGAATTTTTTGGGGGAATTTTTTTGGAATTTTTTTTCTTCTGCGCATGCACAGAAGCTGAGTTTCCGGCACTGCGCATGTGTCTCCATCTTGTTTTCGGCTTTTTTTTTTTTGAATTATTTTTTTTTGCACTGTGCATGCACGTGCGCCCACGAGGCGCGCGCGTGCCCAAGGCGCACATGTGCCCACGAGGTGTGCCCACGAGGTGCGCCCACGAGGCGCGCCCACGAGGCGCAGGAGGTAGCGAACTGGCAGCAAGGTAAGTTAGAACCCACCCCTGATCAACTGCATCATCAATGAGGCACTTAGAATTATTTTTACGGTACCGCAGATCCTTGGGAGAAGAGAGAAAACAGTACCGCTGAATTCAAGCTGCCTTCGTTAGGCTGGGGAATGAAATAAAGGCTGTCAGAATATGTCCTTCAAAAACAACTAGCAATGCATCTTTGGGTCATGATTTGCAGGATGTGAAGATGAGCCCATTCCGTATCAGAATTATCAGGACTGAGCTAGATCAATGTATCTGTTATCTGATTTGGTATAAAGCACTACCTATATTATTTTAAGACTAATTACATGATATAAAAATACATGTTATGTAATCTTTCTTTGATATATCTTTACCTAATGTACAATTACATCTAGATCATAATAAGGGGAGATGATAACCTTATGCTTTCCCCATCCCCTTGCTTATAACTATTACACACATCCTACATTGGTAGGCTTTTCCAATTTTTTACAGCTCTGCTCTTTTCCCAGTAAAGTTAATCTAGAAGACATTCTTTCAATGACCCATTTTTATATTGATTATTTTCCACCTTCTTTTATTTTCAGCTATGGAGGTTGGGTTAGAACATTCCTTGGATTGCTATGAAAATAGAAAAGTTTTGGCAATATTAGTTACAATCATTCAGGGGAACGAAGACTTGTTGCATCCATGTGTTGTATCCACATGGCTACATTTTACAATGCAATATATGAAATCAGCTGCGACTGAGTGGCTTCCTAAGCTTCTCATTCTGTGAGAGCAAAGAAACAAATGTGTTTCCATACTACTGTCAGTCTTTGAAGGAGGCCAGATCAGGAAACAGACATTTCCTGAACTATTGGAACTCCATTGTTATGGGGGTAGTGTTTCTCAACTTTGACAACTTCAAGATATGTAGATTTCAACCTACAGCATACTGGCTGGAGAATTCTGGGAGCTAAAGTTCACACATCTTAAACGCTATAGAGCACTGCACACCAAGACAACTAGACACAAGAACAGTTTTTTCCCGAACGCCATCACTCTGCTAAACCAATAATCCACTCACCACTGTCAAACTATTCACTAAGGCTGCATTACTATTACTATCAGTCTTCTCATTGTTCCTATCACCCATCTCCTCCCACTTATGACTGCAGGACTGTAACTTGTTGCTTGTATCCTTACAATTTATATTAATATTGATTGTTTCCTGATTGCTTATTTGTACCCTATGACCATCATTAGGTGTTGTACCTTATGATTCTTGACGAATGTATCTTGTCTTTTTATGTACACTGAGAGCATGTGCACCAAAGACAAATTCCTTGTGTGTCCAATCATACTTGGCCAATAAAGAATTCTTATTCTATTCTATTCTATTCTATTCTATTCTATTCTATTCTATTCTATTCTATTCTATTCTATTCTATTGTGAAGGCTGTTGTTATAGGCAGGGTATAATAATAGGATCTTGAAAGTCTTGCAGTGTCTCTCTTTCTCTCCTATAGCAGAGACTCAGAAGATGGTGGCTGTTCTTAGGTGGCAGAGTCTGAAGGTTAAAGCTTTTGAAAAAGGCTGAAGGTTTGACCTTTCACTATCCAGCTGTCTTTCAGGAGGGCAGTAAACACTGTTTTATTCTACAGGGTCTTTTGAAAATAATAGATAGTCCGCGTTTAGGCACAGCTATTGAGGATTTTGTTTTTTAATCTTGTGTTCTGAGGGAATTTTGAGGGAATTGTAGTGTTGTGGTAATTGTTCTGTTTTGCTTGTTTTATCTTTACCTTTTTATAATTATTAAGCCCTTTATGGAGTAGGACTGTATTTAAAAATTGTTAATAAGTAAATGAATAATTAGTAACTAAATAATTCTCTAGTTTCTTTCATAGATTTAGATTTGAGGAGAGGAATTGTTATGAAACCAGTTTCATCTATTTAACTATGTGATGCAAATATATTCTAAATATCTATGATTTTATAGCCTCAGATACCCTTTAATTTGTCCTCTGAGCAAGCACCCTTGGCTTCCTCTGTGCAAGGAGAGGCTGGTGCATCTGCTATCTGCTAGAGGAGAATCTTGCATTGTACAGGAAGAATTTGTATTTATGTTGTTGTTATTAACATTTCTCCCATGACCTCCAGCTAAGAGGTCAGGAATCAGAGCTGGTGGTCTAATCATCCACTAGAGAAGGAAGGACCTAAAGGTGCTTTTTAAAGAGGCAACTGGACTTTCTGGTTTTTCTTTGAAGACATTTCGCTTCTCATCCAAGAAGCTTCTTCAGCTGAAGAAGAAATATCTTCAAAGAAAAACCAGAAAGTCCAGTTGCCTTTTGGAAAAAGCACCTTTGGGACAACCGTGACCTGGATGACTGAGAATCTCCATAGACATTTAGAGAGGGAAGGGTTATCCAATAGCCTTAATAATCATCTCACCTTTCAGCATCTTGATGGCAGCATTCATTCTCAGGCCATCTTTCTTGATCATGGCTCGGATGACTTGTCCAAAGTTCCCTTCCCCTATCATGTCCTCAAACTTGATGTCTTCCCACTCCAGGATGGGATAGCTGAGTGGCTCAGGCTGTGGTTTGGGTCGGCGGGTCAGGGTCAGGGTGCCTGAGTTGAATTGCAAAATAGTTTCTTCTCCCTGTGAGAGGATTTGGGGAGAGAATACTGTGTTTCCCTGAAAATAAGACCCTGTCTTATATTTTTTTGAACCCTGAAATAAGCGCTTGGCCTTATTGCCATGCACTCAAAGGCCCGATTGGGCTTATTATCAGGGGATGTCTTATTTTGGGGGAAACAGGGTAGTTGCAGGTAACCCTGCGGACCAGACAGGTCAGCAGCATGGGGACACAAGTACCAGAGTGCCAAAGAATGAGGATGCTGATGGAAAGGAGTCAAGATCATTGGAGAAGTGAAGGTGAATGGGCCAGGGACAATTGCACTTACCGAGCCAGACTGGTAGGTAAAGGTGCGGCGGCGATGAAAACAATTCTTCTTGATGAGGAAAAGGGCCAGGAGAGCAAACAATATGGTCAAGCAGGTGACAGAGACAGAGCCTACAATGGCTAATATCAATTGCTGGTCCATGAGAGTTGGAGGCAAGTTTTTACTTTCTAGGGTAGGCACTTGGCTCAGGGCTCCTGTAGGACAGAAATAAAATGACAGGATTTGTGGTACACACCCAGCAAACATCACAATAAAGATGGCTTTTTGCTATTTGTGGGTTCTTAAGCTATCCTGCCTCCAGGCTAAATTTGCCAAGATTGTTGTCATTGCTTGTTCGGAGAACAAACTTTCTCTGCCAATATTCTCCCCCTTCCAATTTTTCATTGCACCATCCAACCAAATAAGCTTTTGGCCCACTCACCATCGCCCAGGATTTCAGCTCTAGCAGGCTGGCTCCACTCGCCCAGTACGTAAGACTTGGCTCGCACCCGAAACTGGTAGATTGTGCTGGCATTAAGCCCTGTGATAATCTTTGTGGTATCCCTGCCATTCTCTGTGTCTATCCATTGTGGATCACTGCTGCCTCCCAGCTGCTGCACTTCTACAATGTATTTGTTGATGCCCCCATTAGAGTATTCAGGAGCTAGCCAGGATAGCCTGATGGAGTTATCAGCGAGGGGGTTCACCAAGAGAGAGCGTGGCGATGAGGGTCCTGAGAGAGGAGGCAAATGGCACAGCTGTTAGCTCTGCAATCAATTTTTTTGGCCTGGAATATATGCCCATGCTGTGCCACAATCATCTAGGCACTTGGGACCTTCTATTAGGGATTAGCGTACGGGTAGTTCTCGACTTACAACATTTGTTTAGTGCCGTTCGAAGTTACAATAGCACTGAAAAAAATGCTTATGAACGGTTTTCACACTTATGACCTTTGCAGCATCCCCAAGGTCAGGTGATCAAAATTTGAGTGCTTGTCAACTGGCAGTTGCACTGTCCTGGGGTCATGTGATCACCATTTTTAACCTTCCCAGCTGGCTTCTGACAAGCAAAGTCAATGGGGGAAGCCAAATTCAGTTAACAACCACATGATTCACTTAACAACTGCAGTGATTCGCTTAACAACTGTGGCAAAAAGGTCATTAAATGGGGCAAAAATCACATAACAATTGCTTTGCTTGGTGACAGAAATTTTGGGCGCAATTGTGGTCGTATGTCAGGGACTATAGGGAGTTTCATTTAAGATTTACTTTTGTGGTTGACTCTCCAATCCAGTACATTTTTTTGCTATTTTTAAACATTACTAAAAATATGTAGAATAATCTTCAGATCAGATCCAAAGATAATACAAGAGTTATCTAAAGTGTCTAAACTGTCTGAGATACGTCATTTATCCTTTTATTTTTAAAGGCCTGGGGTGCTTCTGAAAGCTCTGCGCTTTTTGCAATGTAGTGACTTGTTTCCCAGCAATTCTTGAAATGGCCATAGAACCAGGCAACATTCCTGCATCAGTCTTCTAGTCTTTGAAGAGCCAGGTGTGCTGTAAGCACATCAGGCTTTTGAAAATATTTAAAAGTGTTTAAAAAGATATAAAATTTAAGTATTGAGAGTTAAGTGCAATCTTTATATGTTCTTATTACAGACCAGAGGTGGGTTCCTCCCAGTTCGGACCGGTTCTCCCAAACCGGTAGTGACCTGCTGGTGATGTCACAATGACGTCACCGATCCGGTTCGGTCGGTGCTGGTCCGTGGACGCCGCCATCTTTTTTTTTTTTTTGTAATTTTTTTGAAATTTTTTTTTGAAATTTTTTGAATTTTTTTTTCTTCTGCGCATGCGCAGAAGCCGAGTTTCCAGCACTGCGCATGCATTGCCATCTTGTTTTCGGCGTTTTTTTTAAAAATTTGTTTTAATTTTTTTTGGACTGCGCATGCCATGCGGCGCGGGAGGAAGCGAACCGGCAGCGAGGTAAGTTAGAACCCACCCCTGTTACAGACTATATACACTAGCTGACTTTTGTTCAATAATCCTATCATGAAACTGCTGCAGATTCTACACAAAATTCACCTGCTGAGCCAGGGGGCATCCTAGTTGAGAGGGAATTGATCAGCATGGTTGTCATGCTGGAATACAGTGAACACTTTATGAAACCCTCAGCTTCCCATAGCAAAACAGGAAATCCAAAGAAATCACTGCACAAGATCTCTTGTGTTGTATGACTGATGGCTTAAAAAAAATATCCAAATTCTTTCCCACTGCAGATTGAGATAGATGATAAATAACTGGATAGGCAGACAGACAGATAGTCAGACAGACAGAGATCAGTGGGAAGAAATTTGGATTTTTTTAAAGGCCATCTATAGTCAAAATCTGGCATATTTTAAACCCCGTGATATAATACTTATTGTATAAGGAATCACTTGGATTATATTGAGTACCCCACTCCAGAGCCATCCTGTTCATTTTAGAAGTGACAGATTTGTTACCTTTACTGTTGATCTTGAATGTGTGGAGATCAGATGGTGGCCCCAAGCTGGTACAGTGATAGACCATTACTTGTAGGCTATAGTCCTCCTTGAACTTGAGATTCGGAATATAGGCTGATTGCACAATCATGGAAGTAACGTTTTCTTGATGAACAAGCTCTTTGGCTGCATCATAGAGCCGGATGAGAAATCCGGACCCCACATTGTCAGTTTTGGGCAAATTCCAGTTTACACGTAGATTGTTGCTCCCTTCAACAAATGAACGTTCAATTACAGGTTTGGCTGTTGGCTCTACGTGAAATAGAGAAATATATAAACCCATCAGTCTGATTCCTTTCTAAATAGCACAAAGGAGCAAGAAATTCTGGATTCCTCCATCTTGAACTTTGTGTAGAATTCCCTTCTCAATGGTTTGTAATACAGTACACAATTACACTTGCTATTTCTGCAACGTCAACAGTATATTAGTTGCTGTTCCAAACTTCAGGAAGTCACTATCCCTGCCCCGAAGATTATCAAAGATACCACCACCAGCTGCAAGGCATTTTCTTTTCCAGCAATCAGAGAAGGTAATGCTAGCTGAGAAGTGAGCAGTTCTCCTTGTATAAAGCACAAGTGCCATGTGGAAGTGTCTTCCTTTTCTGTCCCTTTCACTAATTTTGAGGGTGACATGACATCTCATCTCCTCTTACTCAAAATATAATATCCTGCAGATACAACCAGATACAAGCAGAGATTCATTCCACAATTTAAAATGAAGAAGATGGCAGAATTGGAACAATTAGCCAGTGTCTCACTTTGTTATAATGACTTACTAAATTGCTCCATTTCTGCTACTTTCTCTGCTATCATTCTCCTCTGAGTTGCAATTTTCTGGGCAGTAATATGGAACTGGTTTGCTATTACCTTGTTCCAGATTTTTTTTAAAAATTCCCAGGTTATCCTATTGATCAATCAAAATACTGTACCAGTTGTATCGATAGAGAATATTTGCAGTTCAAGGTTGAAATGAGGAGTCCTTGGTGCTCTCTGACCTTGGTTATTTTCTTGCAGATGTTTCATTGATGATGTTACCTAGTTTGAGTAATGAAATGTCTGCAAGGAAACAATCAAGCTCAGAGAGCACCAAGGATCCCTCAAATACCAGTTGTATCTGATCCTGTAAAGCTTTTCAAAATTAGCCAATTTGGGTAGGTGCCAAACTGCCAAATTGAAAATGCTAGCATGTTATAGACATATATTAAAAAGGAGGATTAAAGCAAATTCAAAGAGCTTGGATCGACATTAAGAAAAAAATTGGTTCCAAGCCAGAACAAATAGATCCTTTTTTTCCCCACAACCTGCACATGATTGCTCCTAAGAACACATTAGACAAAATAAAATGCAAAATAAAGCCGACGCCCATTGGTAAATTGGACTTTTTCTCTTTGTCTTGTATTTCTTCTTTGCTTTATCTTTAATCTCTAATCTCATAATCTTTCTCCCACTCCCCCACCCTAAAACTATAGATGTGAGGAACAAATGCTAAGCACTTACCTTTGCAATCTGTTGCCATGATAGCACTTGGGCCTGTGACACCTTCTCCTCCCTTTCCAGGGCGTGTTAGCTGAACCTTTACAATATAGGCTGTGACAGGTCGCAGGTTCATGAGCGTGATATTCTGGATGTTATCAACTGCTGATCAGTATAGAAGCCATTAATTCAAGGGTTTCACATAAGGGTTCTGCTTTATTTATTTTCTATTACAGAAAGCTCAATGGGCAGAACCTGTAACTGGGATCGATAGCTCTCTGCTCCACCTAACAATAATCCATTTTCTGTTACGATCTACTGCAGAGACAAACATCGTTAGTCTATCTAGATCAGTGGTTCTCAACCTTTCTAATGCCGCGACCCCCGTGACCCCGGCCCCCACTACCACCGCGACCCCCTCCCTACCCTCTCCCCACGCAGGATGAGGTGATAAAGGGGGCGTGGCACCAGGGGTGAAATGCTCCCGGTTTGGGCTTGCCTGCGGGTCGCCAGACAGCTGGTAACGACAGAAGCGGGAGACTTCGCCCACCCGCCCGGATGCCGCC
>QLTV01003654.1:1381025-1394349 GCA_003457575.1 Thermophis baileyi
CCCATATCGCTTTCTTTCTTTCAGGGGAACCGGCAGGGAAAATAGGCTTTAAAAAGTTTTAAAAAAAACCAGGAAGTGATGATGTCGGGGCAGGTGGGTGGAGCTTCACGCTGCCATCCCGGTTCTCCGAACCAGCTGCTGCAATCGTTACCTACTCGCCCAAACCAGGCCGAACCGGGAGGATTTCACCCCTGGTATTTATATATAATTGTGTACAATTAACTTTTTTGCACTAAAAATCTAATATCCTGCCTGATTGCCACCATAAATTATAAAAGAACATAACAGTTGAATCTGCAGCAAAGGGTACAAAACAGGGATCTCCAAACTTGGCAATTTTAAGACTTGTGGACTTCAATTCCCAGAATTCCTCAGCCAGTCATGCTGTCTGGGGAATTCTGGGAGTCGAAGTCCACAAGTTTTAAAGTTGCCAAGTTTGGAGACCCCTGGTCCAAAAGGTCAAGAAGATCATGTAATCAAACCCTACAATTTCTCATGTGCATAGCTGTCATCCTGACTTCTTTTTAATACCTCCTCCTCCTTCTCCAGAACCTAAATCACTACTTCATATTGGGAAGATCTCAGATATCATTCATGTTCTTATCACTCTTGTTTTACCTGACTTTTCACAATGCTGTCCATGCCAACCAGATGAACAGATACAGCCGCTGAATCGATTGCAGGTGCCTCCGTTCTGGCAATTACACTCTAAGGTACAGTCAGGACCATATTTGCCAGGAGAACAAGCTGTGGGAAGAACAGAGGGATTAGGGCCTCAACAATTTTACCCATTTTAAAGACCAGGTTTATTGGTCAAAGATAACGTGACAGATTACCGGTACATTTGTTTTAGTTAGAGCATTTATTAATCTTTCTCCTTCCTGTTGGATATACAGGTACATGAGTGTATTTTACATATAGTTTATCCAGTTGTTTAACTGATGCAGTACAATCAGAAAGAAGGATTTACAATAGGTTTCTTTCCTTCCTAAACATAATTTTTGAAAGGACACTTTTAATTTCCTACCCAGAATTTTTCCATACAATTTTCCTTGCTGCAGAACACAACGAGAAGTGGCTTTTTCTGATTTTAAACTATTACAGAAGCCTATCAATATGTATGTGTCAACTTTATCAATATAAAATTCCTAAACTATTGCTCTCTACTCTCTGTGAAACTGAAACGTTCAAGGCAAATCCTT
Source organism: Thermophis baileyi (assembly GCA_003457575.1). NCBI lineage: Eukaryota > Metazoa > Chordata > Lepidosauria > Squamata > Dipsadidae > Thermophis > Thermophis baileyi. The sequence continues at coordinate 1,382,228 of QLTV01003654.1, forward strand.
GTCAATTCCTTTTATAGTATATGGAGAAGTTGCCAAGACTGGGGGCAATATTGATTGCATACAAGTAGTCCTTGCTTAATAACCACTCGTTCAGTGACTGTTTGAAGTTATGATAGTGCTGAATGAGTGGTACATATGACTGTGCTTGTAGTTGTGGCCATTTCACAATCCCTGTGGTAATGGGACTGTCATCTGGATGCTTGGTGACCAGCTTACAATTATAATGTCACAGCATCCTGTGATCATGTGATTGCCATTTGCGATCTTCACTGCAGGCTTTTGACCAGCAAAGCCAATGGGGAAGCTGGCAAGACATTGCAAATGGCAATTCTGTGATATTGCACTTAACAATTGTGAGGGATTTGCATAACCACGGTGACCAGAACTGCTGGAACTAGTGTCACTAACTGGCACGATCACGTGATATCCTGCCGGTGTTGCTTAGTGACAGAAATTCCAGTTCCAGCCACCAGGGTTAAGTGAAGACTATCTGTATAGACAAAGAAAATGTAGGAAGAAGAGGGATTATTTTTTAAAGGTAGCATACTGCATATTCTATCAAACACATAATATCTTAAAAATAAAATTGAAACATGACAATATTTCATTAGCCTGATTTTTTTTAAATATACCTTTATTGAATTTCCAAAATTAGTTCCCATTGGTTCCCATCAGCCCTAGCCTAATGGCGGAGATGGGATTCTGGAAGTTGCAGTCCAAATCACTAGGATTGTATCAGGTTGCTTAACCATGACTTACAACATTCCCCGTCAAAAACAAACAACAACATAGGAGAGAACATTGCCGAGGAATGAGAAAATTCAGCATCAGAAATGGGTGGGCAGTCAGGATAGGGTTACTTTTAAAATATTTTTTTTTCACCTAGTAGAACTTCCTGCTTACAAGCATCTTTCTTTTTCTGTCTCTATGCTGGGGCCAAGCAGGAGAGAAACTATTTTGAAGAAACAAAAGGAGGAAGCTACTCTCTCCTGGCTATGAGCCAAATGTGGCCCAAACAGAGAAAGCAACAAAGCTTGTGCACCATCCTGTGTCTGGGATGAAGCAGAAACTCTTGTACTACTTTTCCATATCCAGATTTTCCAGGGAACGTGATTGTTCTGCTGATGGTGACAATGAAATCAAAAGTGTACATGCACTAAGCATAATAGCAACAGCCCTTGCTGTTCATCCTTTTTTTGTTTTTGTCAGACCTAATTCTTGTTTTCTCCTGATTTGCTCGAGTTAGAATGAGTTTATTACAAAAATGATCTTAATAAATATTATTTTACCTGAATATAAAACAATATAAATATTGCTTTATCTTAACTTACTGAAAAAACCAAATTCTACCCTGTTTCCCCCAAAATAAGACATCCCCTGATAATAAGCCCAATCGGGCTTTTGAGTGCATGGCAATAAGGCCAAGCGCTTATTTCAGGGTTCAAAAAAATATAAGACAGGGTCTTATTTTGGGGGAAACACGGTAGTATCTGAACATTTACCTATAAGTGGTAAAATATTAGCTTTCTGTTAATTTTTCTACATATTATTCTCAAAGCATTTCAGATAATGGGTTCTTTATTAAGTGAGATTCTAGATATAATAAACTGGGTGCCATTAGTCCTGATGCTATTTAGTAATTCGGTAAAACTGAAAAGTGTAAGGAACAACCTTTGATACCTTTGGGGAATGTCATGGATAAAAAAAGGGCCAAACCCTACTGAGAATAATACAACAAAGAAATTAATACAGCAGTGGTTTTACCAATTTATTTGGGAATTTTTGTGTGGTGGTCCAGTGCTTTCCTTTTGCCTTTTGAAAAGTAAGTCAGCTCCTGACTTTCCTTCCTCATTCAATCCATTTGATTATGTTTGCTACCTGGGAAAGTATGACAGTATCACCATGCTGCAATAAATCAATTGCAAGTAGACATACCTGAGTTGCATTGTACTCCACTCCACCCAGCAGCACAGGAACAGCCATATGGGTCAGGCAGACAGAAGGATAAGCCTCTGCAGCCCTGCTCACTGGGACACCTCTCTTGGCAGTTTCGCCCAAACCGGCCTTCCCTACATGCTGCAAAAGCAAGAAGATTCCTGTCAGAGAACTTATTTCACTTCAGCAATTGTATAGTCCTGTTCCCATATCTCCTAGAACTAATCTCACAATTATACCTTTGCTCACAGGACACTCATTAATCTCTCTGCAGAATTTCAGGGAGGCTATAAATTGCATGGTTTTCTACCCATAACTATTAATTGAAAAGAGCATATGTAAATCTGTGGTAATCTCTGTAGGATGCCAGAGCATGGGCATGGAGTTGGCATTCCACAATTGAATTGCAGTAGTGGTACTATCTGGCCCTCAGCTTTCTCTTCTTCACTTTGTAAATGACAAAAAAAAAAATCTAAAGATGAATAACTTCCAACATCCGCATCCATGCAGTTTCCTTTGCAGAGTTACAGAATGGTTTGCCATTGCCTTCTTCTGGGATTTTTTTTTTTTAATTTTACCAGACAACCCATGCCCTGTTGGGTCATCATTTCAGAGATATTTCCTTCCTAAACTGAGAAACAGAATGACCACAGGTGGGCAAAAAAGCAGTGGGAGCAGGAGTGACTTCCGACTTCCTGTTGGCTTTCCAATTGAGTTGTGAGAAGCTTTCCCATCCTTGTGGGAAGCTGCAGAAAGCCTTCCTTCCTTCCTTCCTTCCTTCCTTCCTTCCTTCCTTCCTTCCTTCCTTCCTTCCTTCCTTCCTTCCTTCCTTCCTTCCTTCCTTCCTTCCTTCCTTCCTTCCTTCCTTCCTTCCTGCATATACATACAGTGATATACATAACACACACATATACATACACCAGAGGTGGGTTCCTGCCGGTTCGGACCGGCTCTATAGAACCGGTAGCGGGAATCCCCCCCCCCCGCTCGCCGAACCGGCAGTGATGGCCGGCTGGACACGCCCCCGAACCAGCTCTCTCGGCGGCGCCATAGGCGGCGCCATCTTGTTTTTTGCTTCTGCGCACGCACAGAAGCTGTTTTTTGCTTCTGCGCATGCGCAGAAGCTGGGTTTTTAGCCCTATGCATGTGCGCACGCAAAGCGCGCGTGCAGTACACAAGGCACGCACACGGGGTGCGTGAGGAAGCGAACCGGCAGCGAGGTAAGCCAGAACCCACCCCTGACATACACACTATGTACTCTCTCTCTTTCTCTCTGGATATATGTGTATGCATATGCGTATGCATATGTATATGTACAGTATATGTATGTGTGTTCAGCAAGTATTGCGGGCCCAATTGGCAAAAGAAAGCTCAGTACCATATTGGTTGGAAACATGCAGAAGAGGCCTTCATCATGCAGTGGATAAACAATGGCTAAAATGATGATGATCGTGTGTGTGTGTGTGTGTGTATGTGTGTGTGTGTGCACACATACACAGGCAGACATCCACACACGAGAGTCTATATATCCTTCTCTTGCTATTCATTTTATTCCCTCCCTCATTCTTCTCCAACTGCAAACAGCCCAGAAGGGAGTAAGTACAGAGGAGATCAGGGTATTCTGTCTATGAAATCACTGATTCAGATTTTCTACAGTCTGCAAAATGTACCAAAAAAAAAAAAAAAGACAGGAAGTCACTCAATTTTTGGACCCTCATCAATTTTCCAGTGAAGATCCTTCAAAGATGGCTACTTCCTTTGACTGGGCCATTGGTGATCATACGCTGTTGATGCAAAAAGGAATGTTTATCCTGATGTAATTGCAGATTGGGTCCTGTGAGTCACATTTTATCAAGGATGCTGTATGTAGGATCCTACTCCTTTTTTTTGTATACCACAGGGCAGGCCACAAATCAGGTCTGGGCAGCAAATATTATTTTGGACTTTCAGTGGCAAATTGTAGTCATTTAGGGTTCAAAAGCGAATGAATTAATCTTGGTACGTATATTTTTGGATTTCATACTCTCTTAAGCCTGGGAAAAAGTGGAGGAAAACAGACACAAAACTCTCAATCCTGGTCCCCACTATTGTATTTAATCACCAGACATATTCCTTGCAGCCCATGAAAACTACTATAATAAAGAAGCTCCTGATTTTCAAGTTCAGTTCATGTCTCAGGAACATCCATTTACACTAGAACAATGACATGCGGCTTCTAACCTTTTTCACAGCGGGTACCCATGAATCCTGGAGGACAGATACATTCTCCCACAATGTGATGGCAGATGCCTCCATTCAGGCAATCAGGACAGTCTTTGTCACAAAATGAGCCCCATTTCTTGGCTGCACAACCTGGAGAGACAGGAAGAATAATGATATGAAGTTTCCAGACAACACCAGAGAGGAAAAGCTACGGTAGAGTCACTCACAATGTTCAAGTATAATTTCATACATTGTGTGCTCTGTCTCTAAGCAACAACCTCAGGAAATGACTTGATAAAAACAGGCCTTCAGATCAGCCTAAGAATAATTTTTATTCAAATTAATTTACATCAGTTTTTCCTAAATGAATGTCCTTCACTGGCCATGCTATTTGGGAATGGTAGGTGCACTCCCAGCATATCTGAATCACATCCCACAGGGAAAGACAGTTTCGTGGTCACTTGTGAGTCATGAAATCATAAGATGCTGAGTGATGTGTATTTATTTGTGAATTGCATATATATAATAACAAAATACAGGTACTCCTCGACTTACTCCCACAATTGAGCCCAAAATTTATGTTGCTAAGCAAGACAATTGTTAAATGAATTTTGCTCCATTTTGTTATCTTTCTTGCCACAGTTGTTAAGTGAATCATTGCAGTTGTTCAGTTGATAACATGGCTGTAAAGTGAATCTGGCTTCCCCATTGACTACTTGTCAGAAGGGGATCACATGACCCTAGGACCATGATGGCGAACCTATGGCACGTGTGCCCAAAGTGGCACGCGGAGCCATGTCGCCTGGCACGCACGGCGTCGCCCGTTCCTCTTCCGGGTTTCTGGCGCACATGCACGCATGACGATCAGCTGGCCTTCATGAGTGCGGCAATGCCAGAAACTGGAAGAGCTGGTCTTCCATTTTCCGGCGTGAGCATGTGCGCCACCCAGCTGATCGTCGCACGTGCATGCGCGCCAGTAACTGGAAGACTAGCTGGCCACTGCACATGTGCGCGCTGGAAATCGGAAGTTCATTTTCCAGAGCACACATGCCCCCTGAGCATCTCCTCTTCCTGGTTGTGGCCCAGACGAGCGCACGTGCTCCCTTTTCGGCACTCGATGCCGGAAAGGTTCGCCATCATTGCCCTAGGACACTGTAATTGTCATAAATATGAACCAGTTGCCAAGCACCCGAATTTTGATCACATCACCATTGGGATGCTGCAACAGTCATAAGTGTGAAAAATGGTCATAGGTCACATATTTCAATGCTGTTGTAACTTCGAACAGCCACTAAACAAATGGTTGTAAGTCGAGGACTACCTATAGGCTGCAATTCTTACGGATTGCTTTGATAAATGTTACAAAAAACATATGGTAATCCCATTCAGCTTTGTCCTGCTTGATTTTATAAGCAACTACTTGAAGGGGCTGGAGAAAATAAAAAATTCTAAAAATAGTTATGTCATATCATGCATTAAATAAAAATAGGACACGATTTGTTTTCCATCAAGTGCCCTCCAGATTCATTGGATTTCAACTCCAAAAATCATTGGTTGCAGAATATAGTATCAGGCGTTTCTGGAAAAATGGATGAGTTGAATTTTTCCTTATCTCTGTTGCATACAAAAGGGCATTTCTGCAAATGAAGATGATCAAACCATTAAAATGTTCTTTCTGAACAATTAGTAAAAAGAGAAAAGCATTGTTCTTTTTAGGAATACCCATTTGAGAATAATTTTTCTTAGTCTGGAAAATGTCTGATGTTTAGAACTATGCTGTCAACATTCTTGACTAGTAAGAGAGATTGGTTTGTAGCTCTTGAGCAGTAGGTTGGGAGATGCAGTTTTAAGAAGAGGCATTCTTCTCTTTAAGAAGCAGCATCCACAAAAATATGTTAGGAAGCATTAAATGGTTGCCTTAGGTATGCACAATCTCACCTCGCACAATCAGTCTGAAAAAGGCACTTGACAAAGGGCTGTCCTCTATAAATGTGGCACTGTAAATCCCACCATCAGCCATGGTAACAGATGACAGGACCAGAATGGACTTATTCTCCTTTAACTCACCCTGGTGCATTGTGTCATAGTAAGTCCCTGCACAAAAAAAGAGAAAGAAAGAAAAAGAAACAAGCAAGAAAAATAGAAAAAGCCAAGGTTGATGAACAAAGAAATACTACTGAAATAGAATACATCTTTTGGAATATGATTTGCATGCAGAGGTGTGAAAGGGTCATGAAGTTGGATTTTGCTATTAGGAAAGCAGATAGATTAGTAGAGGAACTAAGCAAGTCCAAGGCTCCCATTTTGAATCCAATAAATAGATTCATGTGTGGATGACCATTCATAATGGATCAATGGCTTCTATAGCACAGTGGTTTTTAAAATGTGGTCTGCGGACTCCTGGGGGGGGGGTGTCCCTGAAACCCTTTCAGGGTCTCCATGAAGATAAACAAACAAACAAACAAACAAATATGTTATCATTTCTCAGTTTTAATTCCTAATTCAGTGAATATCAATAGATATAACCTCCACAAATCAAAATTCGTTGGGGCTCTTGAATCATTATTAAGAATATAAAAGTTGTATATCAGCAGAGAAACTCAAGCTTTAAGAGGTTTTTTCCCCAAGAAGGAGTTGGATGTCTTGGAAAAAGGTAAGATCTTATCACAGACATGCAGTTAGGTGATGGGAGCACTTGCCATTCCTTTTCCACCAGATATCTGTTTTCTTCCCGTTCTTTATCCTGGCAACCAGTATGGCTGATTGGGAAAGACTGATTGTGTGGGTTACTTTCTCTGGGACCAGGTTGGCTGAAACATTGAACAGAAAAAAGGGAATTGGGTTACAGAATATACTCTGAAATATTTTGTCTTCCTTGTTCATTAGAGGAATATGGTCTTGATATTTGAAAGAAGACCTCAGATCACCGTCATGGCACTTATATCTGGGTTTTCTACCATTTACCAGAGCACATCCTGCTTGATGCAACATATAAAGGACTAGATACATTGCCAGGAAGAAAGGAACATATATAGAAAAAACATTCACATTTCACTATGTGGGATGAAGGTACAATACTAATTCTGGGGGACTTCCCCCCCCCCGCCCTATTGATAAATGTCTTCCCACGGAGAAGCTATTAATTTGGAGGCTGCAGGCTGTAGGAGTGGGCAGACTGAAGCAAGAAGTTGGATGAGCAGAAGAGTCAAAGATGACCCAGAAAAATATTTCACTCAAATCAATTAGCCCAACCACATTATCATTTTAATCTATCTTATCTGCTGCATGCCATGTACCTTTCTTCCTTTCCATGATGCAACCATCAAATCAGCAGCAAGATGTTGTAAAGCAGAAATACTTTGCTTCTGTGCTGACTGTGCTTCTGCTATGAAGAAACATATGTTTCTACATCCTACTGCTTGGAAACTCTTCACAGAATACAGAATGAGCTACCACTGCATTCCTTTGGGGACTAGTTCCATTGTGGGACCTAGGCTTACGGAGTTCTGCACCTACTATTTTAAAAATATTTTTCAAAAGTTCCATCCTCAAGTAGTGCTGAAAGGGAATAGTAGTTCTTGCTATGAATGTCACGGCTAGCAGTATGTGGAAATAGTCCATAGATAGGCAATTCAACATATGAACAAGCAAAATGGTGACAACCCCACTCCCAGTAATAAAAATTCCTTGTGGGCAAAAACAGTAAATCTGCAATCCTCTCACTTTGGATAGCACCAGCGACAGAAATCTGTAAGAACCTGGCTATATTTCCTTGTTTAAATCAATATATTGTACAAAGAATTCATGCTTTTCAAGAGTACATCTATAAGGGGCCCATGGAAGACTTTACACAGGCATTTCAAAAAGCACCAGTCAGGTAACTGCCTTTACAGAAATCAGATGTCCAGTTTCTTCTGCAGCCTGAGCTAAAATGCCATGGAGGATAGCCTCCAGCATTGTGGAATCACAGCATAGCATGGAGTTGGAAAGAACTAGAAGTTTCATCTAGTTCAACCCTCTGTAAAAGTATAAGAAAGCTAATTTTCCTTTGGGAAGGTTTATTCTTGCTGCTGCCTAAAATAGCTACAGCTGAACAGATTGTAGCCCCTGACAATGTCAACAGCTGGTGAGTTGGTGAGTTGATCCACATCTTGTCCACAGCAAAAACTGGGTTGAAAAAAGAGGAGAGATGCTATCTTAAAACTGGAAAGCTAAAAGTGATAGCTAAAGTTGCCTCAATGTAGGTTAGGAGTGAGACGAAGGAAATATCATGAGGATGTGGTATATATGTGGTATATAAGGGGCGTGCATAAGCGCACCAACGTGCCTACCGTCCCTGTCTTAATGTCCCCATGTATTTGTAAAATATCATGTACTCATAACCATGCTTGTACATCTTATATATTCACAATCATGTTTATACTTTGTCTGTAATTATACACGCTTGACAAAATAAATAAATAATAAATAAATAAATAAAATAAATAAAAAAGATTAACCAGCATGTTTGTGCCAAAGTGGAAGGCAGATAAGAATCATAGGCATCCATGACAAGCCGCAATGAAATCAAAATGGTGACACCCAGAGGTGGGTTCCTACTGGTTCTAACCGGTTCTTTAGAACCGTGAGTAAACCGGTGATGACGTCACGGAACTGGTTCTTTCGGTGTGTTCCGTGGGCACCACCATCTTGGATTTTGCTTCTGTGCATGCGCAGAAGCAATTTTTTGATTGCTGCAGGGGTGCGCGTGCGCGCTTTGCGCACACGTGCACAAGGCGTGACCCTGAGCGAACCAGCAGCAAATGGATCCAGAACCCATCCCTGGTGACACCTATGTCAAGATGACGTAATGCAAATGAGAGAGATACAGTATATAATAAACTCTGATGAAATTATCAGTGTTACATCATTCACATGATAACATCATGATGCAGATCTACACACACACACACACCTACACAGACACACAAATACACATTGTGTATATCTGTGAAAAGAAGAGCACTAAGGCTCATCTGTTTTCAGTCTCGTTAGATAAGTTTATCATTGCTATTAAGTGAGTTATAAAGAAAAATCATTTACTGGCCCTGTGAATCTGAAACTGAAATGTTTAACCAATCCTGACAAAAAAGGATCAGAAATGGCTAAAAGTGAGATTGCTGTGAGGCTTCAAGCCCCTTCATATATGATAATTTGTTGATTTCTCAAGAAATATTGAATCAATTAAAATTATTGGTCTATACAAAATTTAACCACATCCAATGAAATATTGAATTTGTCATTGGTTGTACTATCACTTTCTACAAGTTTTATGAGATTGCAGCATCTACTCATAACAAATAAGTTAATACTACCGGTATTGACTTATATTTAAGTTTATATTGCTTGCACAATAGTAAAAAACATTTGGGCTTGACTAGAACATTCACTTTTGTTTGCACAATTTTTGGCTTACTTTCTATGTTTAATGTTGTGCCTATTTTAATTCTTTTCTTAACTATATTCTTTTTATGTTGTGTCTGTTTGCTGTGGTTCTGTGAATATTTGCTTTTCCATTGCTATAGTGACGTCTGCAATGCTTTTATTACAGCGGTTCTCAACCTGTGGGTCGCGACCCCTTTGGGGGTCGAACGACCATTTCACGGGGGTCGCCGCACGCGTTAGCCCGCCATTTTGGTGCCACCGTCACTGCAGGAGTGAAAAGGTCCCGGTTCGGCCGTGCCTGCGGGTCGCCGGACAGCTGGTAGCCTGGACGCCGCCATTTGGGTTCTTCTACCCTCTGCGCATGCGCAGAATGCTTTGCGCATGCGCAGAGGGTAGAAGAACCCAAATGGTGGCGTCCGGGCGACGTCTCCCGCTTCCGATGCTATCAGCTGTCCGGCGACCGGCAGGCAAGCCCGAACCCGGAGCATTTCGCCCCTGGTGCCACGCCCTCTTTGTCACCTCATCCCGCGCGGGGAGGGGGCGGGGAGGGGGTTGTGGCGGCAGGGGGGGTCACGGCGGCAGCAGGGGGGTCGCAGGGGGGTCGGTTGAGAACCACTGTTTTATTAGATCTGACATTTCATATGTCATTATGGGAAGGAAGAGATCAAAAAGACATCGAAGGACAACATAAAGGTGCAATTTAAGATTGGGTGGGTTTGAAATAAGAAATGAAGAATTATAATCAGTCAGTGGTAGGGATGTTCTGATTTTGACCAACAGTGTAACAGAACAAAAATAGATGAGGTAGCTTCTTATTTGTAGAATTTACACTTCAGAGAAGCTTACAAAAAGTTTAATAGAAATAAAACAACTAATTATAAAAGATTTTTGAGAACATTAAGGTCACGACAAACTACTTCTGAAAGTAAAATCTTACAGCATTTCTGGACCCCTGCACAAATGGATAACTGCGTTCCTGTCAAACAGGCAACAAATGGTCAAAATAGGAAGCGCTCTATCAAATCCTGTACCTGTTAACAGCGGTGTCCCCCAAGGCAGCGTTTTAGGGCCAACTCTCTTTATACTTTACATAAATGACCTCTGCGATCATATTAAAAGCAACTGCGTCCTCTTCACAGATGATGTAAAACTATTCAACACCACCGACAATGCTGCTACCCTTCAAAAAGACCTTGACTATCTGTCAGAATGGTCAAACAATTGGCAACTCTAAATCTCAACCAACAAATGCTCTGTCTTACACATTGGCAAAAAAAAAAACACTCATCTGTCTGGAACCCACACTACATATCGTACATTAATACAATTGAGAATGTCCAGAGATATTTCACAAGAAGAGTACTACACTCCTCTGTTCAGAATACCATATGCCACCAGACTTGAAATTTTGGGCCTAGAAAATTTAGAACTACGTCGCCTTCAATCTGACCTAAGTGTAGCACACAAAATTATCTGCTACAATATCCTACCTGTCAATGACTACTTCAGCTTCAACCCAGGGGTGGTTTCCTCCCGGTTCAGACCGGTTCTCCTGAACCGGTAGCAGCCCGCTGGTGATGTCATGATGATGTCACCCCACCGGATCGGTCGGTGCCGGTCCGTGGGGGCCGCCATCTTTTTTTTTTTGAATTTTTTTTGAATTTTTTATTTTCCTTCTGAGCATGCGCAGAAGCCGACTTCCGGCACTGTGCATGCGGTCACCATCTTTTTTTAGGCTTTTAAAAAAAATTGAATTTTTTGTTATGCGCATGCGCGCACGCGCAAAGCGTGCGTGCGCCCACGCGGCGTGCCCACGCGGCGCAGGAGGGAGCGAACCGGAAGCAAGGTAAGTTGGAGCCCACCCCTGCTTCAACCGCAACAATATATGAGCTCACAATAGATACAAACGTAATGTAAACTGCTCCAAACTTGATTGCAAAAAATTCGACTTCAGCAACAGAGTGGTCAATGCCTGGAATACATTACCTGACTCTGTAGTTTCTTCCCCAAACCCCCAAAACTTTAAGCTTAGACTGTCTACCGTTGACCTCACCCCATTCCTAAGAGGTCTGTAAGGGGCGTGCATAAGCGCACCAGCGTGCCTACCGTCCCTGTCCTAACGTCGTACTCGTAAAGTATCATGTACTCATAACCATGCTTGTACTTCTTCTTCTTATTATTTTTTCAATCATGTTTATATTTTATCTGTAATCATATACACGTTTGACAAAATAAATAAATAAAAATAAAATAAAAAATTGTAGAACTGATATAACAAAATAGGGGAAAAAATCAAGAACATATTTAGGCGATTAAACAATGTTATGTTCTTCCACCAGAGGAATCCTTACTGTTGACACTGTAAAAACTTCATTGGATGCTTTCAAATTGGGGTTGGATGGCCACTTATTGTGGATGGTTTAGTTGATTCCTGTTCTTATCATAAGAAGGGGTTGGACTAGATGACTTATAAGATACCTTCCGATTCATATATTGTATTGTTATCAATGCCAACCTTTCCGTTGCTAAAATGTGGAATTTATTTTCAATAAAACATTTAT
>QLTV01003654.1:1394359-1441207 GCA_003457575.1 Thermophis baileyi
TAAATAAATAAATAAATAAATAAATAAATAAATAAATAAATAAATAAATAAATAAAAAGACAGGAAGGAAGAGAGCTTAGTAAACCTTTTTGAGAGATAACATTACACCATCTAGAGGCTAACACAGAGATTTCTTTATTGTTAAAAGAAGTTGGGTTTTAAAATCTGTGAAGTACAGAAGCACACACACACACACACACACACACACACACACACACACACACACACACACACAGTTATAGTTATATCCTAACTTTTATTTAGGCGCTCAAGGTGGCATACATAGTGCTTCTCTCAGTTGCCCTTTAACTATAGCCCAGTACCAGTTTAACACCTCCACCACTACACCACATTGGCTAAGAGCATCGGTGCTATTGGTTATTATTTTCTTATTGACTGACAGATGAGTCTCTTGTTCTCTTTTTGTGTTTTTCAATCTGGATGGGAGACCTGTGCCTCTCCTTACGTGAAAATTGTGTTTGATGAACTGGATGAAGAGGTGGAAAGAATGCTTATTATCAAATTTGTTAATGATACAATTTTGGTGGGATAGCTAATACCTTAAAAGGCAGAGATAAAATTCCAAATAAGAATTTGATAGGTTAAAGAAATAACAAATAACACTGAGACATTTCACAGAAACAAATGGCAAGCACATCAGTTAGGATAAAAGGCAAAAGGGATATTTGATTATGAATATGATATGGCTACAATACATACATACATACATACATACATACATACATACATACATACATACATACATACATACAATTTCATACTGCAATGACTAAAGTATAGTATTTAAATTGCAGAAAGTAATGATTCCAAAGTACTTTATATTAATGCAGCTTCCACTTTATGTGTTGGGTCCAATTCAAGATATTGCTGTCAGAGACAGATATAGAGAATAGATTCAGAGAAGGGACATGAGGATGAGCACAAATACAGCAATGAAGGCTTATAAAAAGAAATTAAATGAACTGGAAATGTTGAATCTTAAAAATAAAAGACTCAGAGGGACATGATGAAAGGAAATCATAGAGAAGAAGAAGAAGATATTCTCTATTAGCCCAGAATGCAACAAATAGGACAATGGATTTCAGTTGGATGATGCCAGATTCTGATTAATTTTTTTAAAAAAATTGTGGAAAGGAATAGCAGTATGACAGAATTGCAAGTATTATCCAAAAATGTGATGAATTTCTCTTCACTGAACATGGTCAAGTGGAGATGGCTGTGGATCATGTCATTTGAACTTCTAAACAAATTTAGAGATTTGACTTGCTGGTCCATTTAGCAATAGCAATAGCAGTTAGACTTATATACCGCTTCATAGTGCTTTACAGCCCTCTCTAAGCGGTTTACAGAGTTAGCATATTGCCCCCAACAATCTGGGTCCTCATTTTACCCACCTCAGAAGGATGGAAGGCTGAGTCAACCTTGAGCCGGTGAGATTTGAACCGCTGAACTGCAGCTAGCAGTCAGCTGAAGTAGCCTGCAGTGCTGCACTCTAACCACTGCGCCACCTCGGCTCTTCCACCTCAACTTATTTGCAAGGTGTGTGTGTGTGTGTGTGTGTGTGTGTGTGTGTGTGTGTGAACAGAAGTATATTTGGTGCAGTAGGGGTAGCTGAGATGGGTGGAAACAGATTTCTAGGAATTAAAATATAAGCCATATAAGTTTTCTTCTGTTACAGATGAAGTAGGTTCTTTGTCATGCCCAACCCACCAGACATAGCATACATATGCTATGCTCAATTCCACACAAAAAATAGAAGAGCAAAAACCTAGTGTGTAAAAGTGGTCATATCGTGACAGAAAGCATTACATCATATAAGAAGTAAATGTTGAGAAATACAGTATTAACTTGAAAACATTAATTCTTGTTATTACTCAAGTGTAGATTTTGGTCTTTAGATACCACATATCAGTATATTATCACATGAATCAATCTGTCACACTTACCGTTAATGTCGTTGTGTACATAAACAACTCTAGTTTGCTCTGACTGTGTCTTCCCCAGGCAGTATGTGATGCCCACAAGGCCTGCTCGGGAAAAACCTCGCATATGCACTTCCTTGCTGCTGTTTCTGTATATCTGGAACTTGGATGTGGTCTTGATCATGGCATTGTCTCTGTCAATCTGGAGGCTGATGTTCCGCTCGCCTGTCACACAGGACAGGTAGAAGTGGTTGTGTGAGGGACTCAGAACATTGGCCACCAGAGTGATATCCAGAATTGCACCTGCATCAAAAGAACCAAAGCAGCCATCTTATGGACATGGAGAGCAGATAATTATAAGCATGATTGAAATTATTCAATGCTAAATCTTACCTTGATTATGTCAGATAGTTTAACAGATTAACAGAGTTGGAAGGGACCTTGCAGGTCATCTAGCCCAACCCCCTGCCCAAGCAGGAGACCCTACATCTGCCTCTACCTAGGATCAAACTCACAACCGTCCTGATTGTGAGGCAAGAGCTCCACCTCTAGGCCACAGCTATTGCTCTTGCCTCTCTCCTAGAAAATGGAAAGTTAGAGGAGGAAAGCCTCAAACTCAGAGAAAGACTTAGAACTCATAGAACTCATAGAGCATAAGCAAACAAGTATAAAGAAAAATACTAAACAAACAATACTAACAGAAACTAATATTATTTAGTCCTCTGGTTTTTCAAAGTGGATGAGGCTTTTCAATACTCATAGCCACTTAGTTTTATAAAAAGAATGAATAATAAACAGACCAATAGAATAACGTAGTGATATTACCATCATCATCATCATCATGCAAATGCTATTTCTCAGTTATAAACAGGGAGTAAATCTCACAATCACTAGCACTGATGATGTTACTTAGTCAGTTTCATAATGAAATGTCTGCAAGCAAACAAGCAAGCTCATAGAACACCAAGGACTCCATAGTTGATTCTATTCTGATTTCATTTCTCTTAGCATCCATTCTCAGTCACCTTTTCTACCCTATACCAGGGCATTTTTCTGGATTTTTTTTCTCTATAGTCTCTGCTCTTATCTGGTCCATTTTCATATTTGATTTTTCCTTTGCTGACCTCTTCCCCCAAACCAACTTTGGTCCCATTAAGTTTTTTGGAGAATTATTGTGCTGATGGACAGAGTTATGACCCTACTTACATAATTTCTGCCCAATGTTTTGTTATACTTGGAAAGTATAAAAAGAATCCTCAACCTTAGTTATAAAATTATACTGGGAAGTCATGAAAATAATTGTAAAACTCTCTATGCATCCTGAAGACTTATTCATATGCATTTCCGTGAGATACAGCTCCTCTTCATAATATATTATTGTGATCACTATTTGGGGTCCTGTTCCCAGCTCAGTTTTTAAATCCCTACAATGGACAACACAATCCCAGCTAAACTAATTTCAAGTGTTCTGTTTCTTCTTTGCAAACTTTGTTCCTTTGGTTGTGTTGTTTTTGTGCTGTTTCTTTGTTTCTAAATGGTTCTTAAAAATGTAAACTGTCCTGGATTACTGGAAGTTGGATGGCTTATACATTTTAATAATATTTATATTATATACTTTATATACATTAATTATAATAATTACTGAGTGGTTTTTTTAAAAATGTTGAAGATGGACAATGATATTCTGTATCCTTGTACATTTTATTTTTTTTATCAAAGGATTTGAAAAATAAAAGTGTGTTGGATAACCTAGCACAGAGGAATCTAATTTGTAAAACACTATTTATTTACACTCAGACCACATTCAGTGTAGCTTAGATCACTAATGTACTAATTTATTCCTGTATTTGTTCTGACTTGGAAAGCCAACTGAGAATAGACCTGACAGTCAAAGTTAACTCTGATCCTTTATAAAAGTCAGGCTCTCACAAAATTACATGCATCAAAATACATGCTTGTAATTAGCACATATGAAATTCATCTACATATCAATTGTGTACTATTTATGGAAATCTAGAAAATTATTTCCAAGTTTATTGCTAAACCTGTAAAAATTCTGGCTAACCATCTCTGCATATGAAATAATTCAACTATCAGAAAGACTTCTTGTGATGCTGGTCTTTTCCTGAAGGCTTAACTTTATTTTCAGTTAAGTGTTATATGACATTCTGATGTTATTTCTCATAAAAATGTTAACTTTAGTCTGATGTTCTGCAGACGGGAATGTTGAAGTTTGCATTCTCCCATGCTGGTCAGTTAAATCACTTTGTAATAGAGAAAATAAATTATGGGCCCTTTATATTTGTTGTTCAAACAGCATTGGCAACAACATATGATATATCACATTCTCTCCACCCCCTTTCACACACACACACACACACACACACACACACACACTTTCTGATAAAATTCTTCAAGCTTCTATTTTTCTTATTAGTAAAAATTAGTAAGATTTTTTTTAAAAAAAGTTTAAATCCCAAATCCAGCTACTAGTTTTCTGATGAGTCCTCATCAGAACCTTATCCATCTTAAAACCTAAAGTTTTGGGTGGAGCCCCTAGAAATTGCCACTAAGTTTTAAAACTAAATGTAGATAGAAGGAATCTTTCGGGAAATACATAGAAGCTGATTATATCAGTTATATCTGGTATTAAAATTTCAATAAAAATTAAGACAGATTTAGTTTTTGGTCTCTTCACTTCTTAATACGGATCACAATCTTATTGTGGAATTTTGCCTTCAGCAAGGTACTCAAAGACTGCATACACGGCTCAAGAGAGGTAGCACTTTTCACTGTAATTCCCCAGCTTTCAGACTAGACTGGCAGATGCTATTGGTCTAGCTAACTGTGAAATATAAAGAAGAAAATGCACATATGAATAGTTCTACCTAGAAATACCATTTTTCAAAGAAGTATCAGAAAGTTCTGTTCTCTGTGCCCCTGGCTATAAGGAGTTTGATGGGGGTTAAATTCTTTCCCCCCCACTAGTTCTAGAATCTCTTTTGGGTTGCCTTCTCTTTGATTCTGATAACAAAGTAAAGTTGTTGGGTACTACTTTCAATATGGACTCCAGTGATGATATTGTTTCTCCACTGGACTAGATCAATGACTCATAGTGTCCAAGATTTGGCCATTGGGGTGCCAGTTCAAATATTTTTCTATTCCTCAGATTTTTTATTGTTCATTTTTTAAACAATGTTTTTAGAACCCTATACTGCATGCATTTTATAACATTGGCTTCAGTTCGAATTGATTTGTTTTAATTTTTGCATTCCATTTTATTCCTTTTTTTCATTTCATGATTTTTTTAACCCCAGCTTGTGAGCTACCCAATTCACTTTGGTTGTTTGATAGAATAGTTGACATAGAAATGTGGATGATAGATAAGACATAGTTAGGTAAGACATAGGAAAAATGGTTTGTTTATTAATTTGTGTAATTTGTATAGCTGCCCATCACAAACTAGTGAGTCGGGGGGAGGGGTGAACCATCATAAAAATAATTAAAACAGATTTTACCTGTCAGGTGCCAGAAGAAGCTGAGAAGACCAATTGTATCCAATCTCATTTTCAGGAACGGACTCAATGTCAGGAGAATTGAAACATCACTATTTCAGAAGAAGAAGAGGTATTAAGAATTATTTCTGTTATTTCTCACTCGCCACATGTATCTTTTAAGCTTGTTGTTCTTGAATCCTCCATTCTTTACCAGAGGTAAAACAGTTACAAGGAAATTGTCACTAGATCAAGCAGAATAAGTGCATAGTTCTTCGGTTTGAAGGAACTCAGCAGAATATCTTAGGAAAAACTCCACTTAGGTAGCCAAAGAAGTTGGATTTTTTTTTTATTCCAGGAACTTCATTCACTTAAGAGTTCACATTGGCACCCAAAGGCCTAGCCACACATTTTAGCTTGTTGTTTATTGCCACATGTAGCTGCCAGGCGAATATAATGCTGTTGCTTCTTCTATGCTGACTTGGAAGCCTAACTGGAGAGTCTCAGCATGGCCACAAAAGAAAACTGGGCAGGACAGGAAATCGATTAAAAGTGGAAATGGACTGAGTACAACATGAGCGGCTGGGGCTCCGTCAGAAAAAAAAATTGGCTGGGGTTCAGGCAGGCAGGATGGAGGAATGCCTAGAGGCCCTTACAGACAGCTCAGCACTGACATGAAATCCTGTTTCTCATACAGCATTTCCTGCTCTCCACCCATTGTTCCATGTCTATCTCGGGATCCTGCCACAGAAGAGAGTAGTATAATAGGAAGTCATTGGCTAAGATACTACCTAAGAGATATATGACAAATCTCTAGTTTGTGAAATGGCACAACTATGTAATCTAAAGCATCTGATAAATTGACCCTGGGCTAAGCAGCATGCATACATGGAATTCCACTTTTGCAGAAAAAGAAAAAGTAAGTCTTCTATGTAATCCATTTATTCAAAGGCACAACTGATTAAAACTAGACTGTCCCTTATTATTCATTCAAAGATAATTTGGAAGGGGGGGGGAATGGAACAGTTAGGTTTTACATCTGATTTGCTGTCTAGACCAAGATATCAAAGATGGAGAATTGGGCAAGGTCAATTTCCCCAAAGAGGTTGGTTTTCACTTTTCTTTACATTCTATTAAAATGGGGAAGGAAGGAAGGAAGGAAGGAAGGAAGGAAGGAAGGAAGGAAGGAAGGAAGGAAGGAAGGAAGGAAGGGAGAATCTCCCTATCAATGTCCAAACACAAACTGAGATGATCTCTTTCCAACCATCTTCCCTTCATTGTACTTTGAACTTGTGCTGAAACTCCGGAACTCAGGAAAGCAGGTAATATATAACCAGTTTAGTTAGGCTGACTGCACTGAAGTTTTGGTTATTGCACTTGAAGAAATGCCACCTTAATCTTCCTTTGTACTACTTCAGTAAGTCCCTCTTTCTTGATCATCTCCCCCCCCCTGCCCCCAGCATCTAGAGGAAAAGTCCAGTCTTCAGTATTTTTTTTCCAATCTCATTTCATTTCCGGGATGCATGGAAAGGAGCAGGAGGAGTTAAAGGGACCAGGCTGGTGATGAAAAATTCAACTTTAGCCAAAACATACAAACCCTCATCCAGGCCCTAAAGTTAATTATGCCCATTTCTAAGCATTGTGCTGCATTTGGAATGCCAGATAACAGAATAACAGAGCTGAAAGGGACCTTGGAGGTTTTCTAATTCAACCCCAGTGATGAAGGACCCACAACTTCTGAAGTCAAGCTGGTTAATTGTTAATTAAACTTGTTAAACTGGTTAATTGTTCTCACTGTTAGGAAATTTCTCCTTAGTTCTAGGTTGCTTCTCTCCTTGATTAGTTTCCATACTCTGTTTCTTGTCTTGCCTTCTGGTCAGGGATGAAATCCAGCAGGTTCTGACAGGTTCTGGAGTACCGGTAGTGGAAATTTTGAGTAGTTCGGAGAACCGGTAGCAGAAATCTTGAGTAGTTCGGCGAACCGGCAAATACCACGTCTGGCTGGCCCCAGAGTGGGGTGGGAATGGAGATTTTGCAATATCCTTCACCTAGGAGTGGGGAGGGAATGGGGATTTTGCAGTATCCTTCCCCTGCCACGCCCACCAAGCCACACCCACCAAGCCACACCATGCCCACCAAGCCACGCCCACAGAACCGGTAGTAAAAAAAATTGGATTTCACCATTGCTTCTGGTGCTTTGAAAAATAGGTTGACCCCCCCTCTTCTTTGTGGCAGTCCCTCAAATATCAGAACACTGCTATCATGTCACCCCTACTCCTTTTCACTAGACTAGAAATATCACTTATCATACCGTATATCACTTGAAACTCTTTCCTTATAAACTTGGTCTCAAATACACATTTCTTACTTCCTAATCCTAATTTACTTCATAGAATAATTGACTGGAGGGTCAACCTAAAAAAACTTGATAGCAGTTTGAAAATATTGGGTTGTCCTTGGGTAGAAAAAGACTAATTATAGTCATGCTCTTTTGAGCCTTCTGGGCTGCATATAAAAAGTGTGCATTTTAATTACCACATAAATGAAAAATCATCCCCAGATAGGGAAAGCAAACTATCTCACTGAATTTCAGCCCATTCATTATCCAAGTCAGAACTTTTTGAAAATACAACAATCTTTAATTGCTCTTTGACTATAGCTGCTGCTCCAGAGGTGGGTTCCTACCGGTTCTAACCAGTTCTTTAGAACCGTTAGTAGCTCGGCGATGACGTCACGGAGCCGGTTCCGTCGGTGTCTCCATGGGCGCCGCCATCTTGGATTTTGCTTCTGCGCATGCGCAGAAACTATTTTTTGATTGCTGCGCGCACGTGCTTTGCGTGCACCCAGTGCGACCCTGAGCAAACCGGCAGCAAAAGGATCCAGAATCCACCCCTGTGCTGCTCCCTTTGGAAGAATGATATAAAAGCAGATGCCTTTATTAGCCCTATTGTTGTCGTGACAGGTTCACATCATCTTCTGAATATGTTAGCAATCTCTGCTGTGTGCCTATCAGCAATCTTTGGTGGATGAAATTCTTTTTAGTTAACTTATCAACCACAGCATTAATGAAAAATTAACTAAAAGTAGTTCAAGAATACAGACTTGCTTAACATGTCTTCTAGAAGAACAGGATTAGAAAGGGGTCTGCTGCATTTCATCCTATTTTAAGATTGGTGTTCTACTTCTTATAGATAAGAATCAAGAGACAAAAATCAGTTGTTGAACCTCTACATTTCCCCCCACCCCTCATTTCTCAAGGTATGATCAACTGCCTGTTTAAAATCAATAAATGCAGCTTGTTTTGCTTCATTTTTATTCACCAAGTAGGTGGCGCAGAAATCTATTCTCCTTTGTACTTCTGCCAGCGGTGAAAGCAAGCCTGTTCATTCCCAACAATGATTTATTTATTTTAAAATGTGTAGGCTGTCTGAATTTAAATGATTTTATGTAGCTCACCAGCAAAGACACTTTTAAAAAGCATTCAACAGAAATAAGGAGTAAAAGACAGCAAGATGACAGAAACTGGACTGGAGTGGAAAAAATAACCCAAGAGGTCTTCTCTCAGCCTCATTAAAAGCTTGGGAGAAAACACTAGAAGGGAAGGGTCTATATGGATCAAGCCTCTTCAAAACACTAGAAGGGAAGGGGCCATATGGATCCCATTCTAGAGGAAAGACACTGCTACAAGAAGACACGTTTCTGAAGTGCCAATAGATCATATTGTTTAATTGATCCAGTCCTGGTGGTTCAAATCAACTGAGCAGACTCTATGGGAGACTGGCAGTCCCTCAAATGTTGAGGCCCTATGCTTTGAAGGCCTTTATTTATAACAACCAGCACCTTTTCCGAATTCCATTACTGTAGTCTGAAAGTTTTTATATACATGTTGTTGAGTTCTTGGAATGAAGAGGCTTGAGACAGGCTTCAAAACAACAGCTCTTTATTGTAGCTCTGTATAAGATCCAGCAGAGAGCCAGTCTGACAGCTAGCCCTTTTATAGGGAGCTGTCAGATGGCTCAACCAATCAGCAGTCTCCATTTTCCTGCTTGAATGGAGGACCTGGTTGTAACCAGGCAGTCTAGATATCTAACACATGTCTAGTCTAGAACTTACTAAAACAGCTTAGTAAATGAATTGGTTTGCCTTTGTCAGGAAAATCTTTCTCATCTTAAAAATTAGAGCAATTATTGCCAAACTCCAGTCTTTAAGAATCTATTATTTATATGTGAAAATAACGAAACCAAAATTGGTGCCAGCCATTCCAGGTTTTTTTGGGAGGGAGGAGGCAGGAGGCAGGAGAGAGCAGTCAAATATTTCCCAAGTGCCTTTGTGAATTTCAGCAGACTGATCAATTTGAAAAATTCTGACTTTGATACATGTGGTCAGCACAGCAGCATGTCACAGAGTTATCAGTGGAAGACTTTTTACATTCAATTAATCTGATATTATTGGAGCTGGATATATCCAAGGCAGCTCTATGAGGTCCAATAAATATAATCGAGCAATTGAGTTAGTCTGTCAACATGAAGTTAAACACCTCATTAGAACATGTTGAAGCACTGATTTTTATATTAACTAATGTCTCCTAGATTTGGCAAAATGTTGTCTGGAGTCAGGACTGCTGGCTTTACCAGGGTTTACAGTACCTCCTTGTTTTCACCTCCCTATTCTTGGTCTGTGAGAGCTCGTGTTTTATTAGACATAAATAACATTAAGCCCAGGGTGGGGCTAGACAGAGAACAATAGAAGTCGCCTGTTTGGGTAAACACAATCTGGATGAAGTTTAGCATAATTGGCAAAACATCTTTCCTGAGTCATTTCCCACCCTTCTATGTAACACTGGACCAACATATTTCTTCGCTACAACACTGCAAATACACAAACATCTTCTATCCATTTTAGTTCTCATAATTTCTGGAACAGCTTTTCACACTTCTATACACCTTTCCCTATTACCAAGTTTAAATGCTATCCATCAATCCTTGAGCTGCCAAAAAATGATACCAGCATGAAATTGCTAATTGCTTTGTTGCCTTTGTTGCAAATCACAGCAAGCACTTAACTTCTTTCCAAAGTCGAGGATAACAAAGCCTAACAGATTTTATAGATTTGGAGACTGCCCTTTGAAAGAGTTGAAAAAAGGGGGAAATGCTATTTTAATACCAGTACAACGATGGATAATCTATGTTTGTTTCACTCATGGTTTGAGGACAATTGAAGGTAATGTTATGGAAAGTTTTGTTGTTGTTAGTCGCGAAGTCGTATCCGACCCATCGCAACCCCATGGACAACGTTCCTCCAGGCCTTCCTGTCTTCTACCATCCCCCGGAGTCCATTTAATCTCACGCCGACTGCTTCTGTGACTCCATCCAGCCACCTCATTCTCTGTCATCCCCTTCTTCTTTTGCCCTCGATCGTTCCCAGCATTAGGCTCTTCTCCAGTGACTCCTTCCTTCTCATTAGGTGGTCAAAGTATTTGAGTTTCATCTTCAGGATCTGGCCTTCTAAAGAACAGTCAGGGTTGATCTCCTCTAGGACTGACTGGTTTGATCGCCTTGCAGTCCAAGGGACTCGCAGGACTCTTCTGAATGGAAAGTTTAAAAAAAGAAAAAGAAAAGATTTCCCCAGGTCTGGGTCCAGTGGCACGTGGCTGTGGTTAGATGCAGGTAAGGAAGGACTCTAGAGTGAAGTAAATGTAGGAAAGTAAGAAAGTGCCTGAATCACACAAGTTTTCAAAATCAGGTCAAAGAATTTTTAAACAAATGACACAGCCTCAGATTGCAATGCTTTAGTTGCAGATTAAGTTAGATTGACATCACAGAACCTTCTGAGCAGTGAAACCCTACATCTCAGACTAGTTTAAAGAATACAGATAGTCCTCGACTTATGACTACAATTGAGCCCAAAATTTCTGTTGCTAAGTGAGACAGCTGTTAAGTGAATTTGCCCCATTTTACGACTTTTCTTGCCACAGTTGTTAAGTGAATCACTGCAGTTGATAAATTAGTAACCTGGTTGTTAAGTGAATCTGGCTTCCCCATTGACTTTGCTTGTCAAAAGGTCACAAAAGATGTTCACATGACCCCGGGACATTGCAACTGTCATAAATATGAGTCAGTTGCCAAGTGTCCAAATTTTGATCACGTGACCAAGGAGATGCTACAATGGTCACAAGTGTGACAAATGGCCATAAGTCACTTTTTTCAGTGCCGTTGTGACTTCGAATGGTCACTAAATGAATTGTTGTAAGTCGAGGACTGCCTGTATAGCTATGGCTTAGACTAGAGAGTTCGCACAAATATATAAATCCCCAGAGGCTGGGTAGCCTGGCATAATCTGAAACCACACGTTATCTCTGTAAAATCAAAAGTAAGCAGGGTCAGGAAGAGGAAATCCATTCATTGTTTCCGACTATTGACGTGCAACTCAGGAAACCGAGTGCCCTTGTGAAGCACAGAGTGGGTGAATTGCCATGGGCTCGGGCTCCCTCTCACAAATAAATGCCCAGACTGCCAGCAGCCTGCAAAGGAACCCTGCAGTAGCTCTCCCACACTCATTGCATCATAGGTATATAGAAATAAACAGTGTGTAAATAATCAGAGAGCAACAGAGAGGTCTCTGGTTCTGGTTATAGAACATAGTACAGCAAGTATAAAGGTGAATTAACTCAGAAATTGCTTTTATTTCCTTGATACTTTATCTAACTAATTGATGGGTGCCAGTGGGAGCTCCCTGACTATCAGCCCTGGAGCGGAGAAAATAGATATTTTCATGAGGGATACGGTGGTAAAGAAATGAAACATCCCTTCTCAGATTCTCAATTCTGCTAAAATACCTATGTAGCTGCTTTTTTCAATATTATAAAAATGGGCACTAGTGGTGCTGCTCTTATGCATATGAAGAGGCCTTAGTCACCACTCGGAATGAGGGAATTATGTTGGCCTTGGAGTAGATTGTGCCTGGACAACCTCTCCATGTTTGTGGATCCCACAGGGCTCCCTGGTTTTCAGAAGAGTCTAAGAGTCATATCAACAGAAGAAATGTATGGAACATAGCAGGAGAAAATAAAAGTACAAGTTTCTCCAAACAGCCTATATTAAGTACTACATCATGGTGATAAAAGTGGCAAAATATAATTATTTTTATTCAGAGTGCTGGGTGATGGCCCTATTCAAAGTGACCTGGTCCCCATTAGGAAAGACACAGGAACATTTGCAAGGCTGCTGTGAAGGTAATTTTGAGGTATCTGACAGATAAAGATGATATTCTTGATCCATATAGATCACCTAAGTTGCCTGTTGAGTGGTTCCTGATATAAATTGAATGAACAAATGACTCAGATTATATCTGATTCTAAATTACAGTGATGTATAAGTTGCACTTAGTACAACTTAAATTTTATTCCTAAGCAAGGAACATTTCTTACCTTCCTGGCCTGATAAACAAATGAAATGGGCTTTTTTCCTCTTTCTTTTAGATTTTTAATTGTTTTAAGTATGAAAAGAAAGAAAAAAGGGAAAACTCAAGTAAGAAACAAGAAAAAAAATACATATTTAAATATATAGAAAACAGTCCAGTTTTTAAATACTGTATCAAACCTTGACCATATGGAGTAATATTGACCAGATGTTTCATTATATTGAAAAACACCAAAATTCATAAGCAGAGAACAAACACACTTAATCAGTAATGCATTGTGAGTCTGGAGTGGTACTATTTTCCCCCAGTAATCAGTTAAACTTCTTTGCTCTATCTATCACATGATAAATTCAAAGTTCTTCATATATTGATACATTCCAAATTTTTTATATAAAATTTCCTCTCATATGACACCTTTAAAACCTACTTCTTTTCCCAAAAATATTTTATAAATTAAAGAGAGCCAAATCTATACTATATGTGTACTGCACATGTCCCTTCCATCATTTTACACATAATGACATTGGTACTCAAAAATATTCTATAAAATGTCTGAGGTCCCCAATAACATGTTTCATTAATTTCATCTTTAAATTATAAGAAATGCAATTTTGAGACTCTTAATCACTTATTTGTAAATATGGTATGGTACGGCATTTTCACATTGTGTTTCAAGTGTCATTTTTTTTTCATTTAAATTTCTGCTTCAAGGGAATATGAAGCCATTGTTTATTTAAATAGACTTCTTCAATCTTTCACTTTCCAAATATGTTGATGGACATGCTGGATCAGGATGGAAGAAGTTATAGTCTAATGTACTTGGAGGCCAGCAATTTTGTGGAAACTGATTCTTCATGTTAAATTTATTTTATTTTCCACAGTTTATACCACGTTTGAAATATTTACATGTACAACACCCAGAAAATGTTGCATGTACTGCACACGTTCTACATATAAAGATAAAGAATACCAATAACTATCTATGCTAAAAAAACATCAAGTTGCTATCATTTGTAATTATTCCCCAAGGACCCCTCCTTTCTTTTCCTGTTTACTTTTATGTAAACATGGAGACAGTTGTCTTGAAAATAGAGCTTTGAAGAACCTAACAGCAATCTGACAATAGCCCTGGTGAAAGCAGGAACTGACCTCTCCTTGACCTAATTCCCCAGTAGGACCCAGCAGGAACCTTGTGTTTCTTCACCGGAGTTGGCATTAATACTATCTGAACACAGAACTACAAGCACAGATGCTTAGGAACTGCTTTAGGGTATCTAGAAGAGTACTATAAATATAGCAGGGCAAAACCTAAAATACTGTACCTTACTTTACTAAGTCTTATGAAACACTAAAGCTTAACTTTTGGGATGGAAGACTTTGATTTGGGAATTTATACCCCAAATGAGGACAAGTTATTTAATAAACAACTTACAGAAAGATTAATAGATTTTTCTTATGAAAATTGGTGTTTGGTGCAGATTGTAATGGCATGATCTCCCACAAAGGGACAGAACTTCTGAGAAAAATATTTATTTTATTTTATTTTATTTGTCAAGCGTATATATGATTACAGACAAAGTATAAACAAAGTATAAGCATGGTTATGAGTACATGATATTTTATGAATACATGGGTACATTAGGACAGGGACGGTAGGCACGATGGTGCGCTTATGCAAATATTAAAATCATTCAAGGCAAATATTTTCTTTGATTTGATGGACAATTTAAGACTGGATGATATATGGAGACAGAAAGATGGCAATTAAGAGAGTATACTTGCTTTTCTGAAAGACAAAAGCCTTTTTCAAGAATAGACATCATTTGAATTTCAAAGAACCTGGCTACTGCGGTTTCTAAAGTAGAGATATTATCACAGAGTTTGAATTTGATTTATAAAGAAAAATCTATTTTTTTTAATTGGAGGCTGAATGAAATGTTGCTACAGAAAGAAGCAGTAATGGAGGATTGTAAAAAGACATTAAAGGGTTTTTTGAAAATAATGT
Organism: Thermophis baileyi; assembly: GCA_003457575.1. NCBI lineage: Eukaryota > Metazoa > Chordata > Lepidosauria > Squamata > Dipsadidae > Thermophis > Thermophis baileyi. Next base: position 1,409,221 of record QLTV01003654.1, read on the forward strand.
AGATAAAGGTATTGATTTAAGAATGGTTTGGGATGCAAGTAATGCTTTTATTAGACGTTATTTTATGCAACAGAATGGTGAACTTAAAAAGAAGAGAAAATGCAAGCTATTTTGGATGAAATAAAGAAAAAAAAACTAAGAAAATAAATTTTCAGAGAAGATAAATATGTCTGAGCTAATTAAAGTTCTATAATGGCAATTATCCATAAAGATAATTTTTAATTTTCCAAGAGAAATGGAAATAGAGAAAAAAAACTGGATAAGAGAAAAAGTGAGCTCTTTTTTCTTTTTTTCTCACTTTATATTACGTTGTATTAGTGTTTATTTTCCCTTTTAAACAGATTTAAACAGAAAAATTATATAATACCATATATATGGTATTCATATTATTAATATGAATAATAAACTGAGGCTAGAAATATGGCAGAGCTGGAGATGGAGGTGAAGCAAGGGAGGGGAAGGTGAGTAAAAAGATACTTGCTAAAACAAACTGGTCTGCTCTCTGGATTGTGTAATTATTATTGACTCCAGAATGTATTTGAAAGAGGGCAGAACATGTTATCTTAGAATCTGGATAAGGCTTATCCGGTATCAAATGCCTGGTTCTAGAAGAGTGAAATATGGTATTTGCATTTACTTATTTCATATATGCATTTCATTTATGTTGTACAGCTAGCAGCCAGTCCTTGTCCACAAGAAACCTTGGGAAGTGTGGTGTCATGAGATAGCAAGGCAAAAGGAAATCCCATTCTCAACACTCCAGGACAATTACAGTTGCCAGCTTTCTTACAACTAAATTATATGTAAATGTGACTTTAAAAAAAATCTATTCCCACGCCCATTTGTGAAACGTAGTATGTTTTTTAAAGTGACTTTGTGATAAGAAAAAGGCTGGACAGGCTAAACCTGTTGGCTGCTGGGACAAGTTCAGACAGGAGAATTTGAATAAAATATCCATGATAGTAGCAATCCTATGCAAGTAGACTATGGATAAGTGAGCTATACCAATGTTTCTCAACCGTGGCAACTTTATGATATATGGAGTTCAAATCCCAGAATTTCAAGCCAACATGCAAAAAGTCCCAGAATGAGACCTTGGCATTCCCAGTCTGAAAACTTGGACAACTGTCAACCAAAGCTGTCAACTACTCAAATAGTGTCAACAATATTGGACCAGATGGAGTAATCAGTATGGCTATGTTCCCATGATACCCTTAATCAGGGCTGTCAGATCTAGGCTGCAGAAGTCCAAACAGCCCTCAATGGCAGCAAAGGAATACAAAAACACCTTGCTGCCATCCAGTGGTTTCTGGAGTTTTTAAACCTAGATCTGATAAACATGCCCTTTACTGAATTAGTGGGGGTGAGGTGTGGTTAGTGTATTATAGAAACACCCAAAAGTGATCAACTGACCCAGGTCAACTATTCCTTTGGTGTTACAGGTATATGCAAAATGAATGAGTCTTCATCCACACAAATAAAATCAATCAAATGATCTATTTTGCCTACATAATTATGTAGGAAAAATGCTGAATAGAAAAACTGATTTGGAAAAAAGTTTTTGACAGGATAGTAGAAGTCACTGCTGAAGTTTGGAAGGCTAGAATGTATTTCCAAAACATCGATTGGCTGCAGTGGCCAGGCAAGTTAGCATTTCCTTAGTCAATGGTGAAAGTGGCTAATAATAAAACGAGTATTACTTTTTGATCTATAATATATACATCAGTCTGATACAAAGTTTGATGGCATAGTAGTTACTTCCTGGAGAAAGTTGGTTGAACCAGCTAGTTTTGATAGTGGGCTGCCAGCATCACAGCTAATGAAAATTCACAAAATCAATGGCTGTAGGTGTTACATATGTTATGAGAACAGAAGATAGCATGTTCCTGATTTGAGATTCACAATCTGACTGATTTAAGGATTACTTTCACTCTCAAGAAAGAGATAATTGAGAATGGTTAATTATCTCAGTCTTACTCTAATAAATGCAAGAGTATTATTATTATTATTATTATTATTATTATTATTATTATTATTATCATCATCATCATCATCATCATCATCATCATCATCATCATCATCAACATCGGATCTCTTCTAAAGAAGCCTGCAATTATAAGCTAGTTTCTGACCTTCCTTGGCTGCATAAAATGAATGGGGGGGGTATTATCTGATAGAGGAAGAAAAATATTTAATCAATTTCAAATTGGTTTCAGGTTGGGTTATAGAATAAAGATTGATAGACAGACTACTGGATGCACTTTTGATATTAACAGAAGTGTGAGTCATTTGGTTCTTCAGCTCTCAGTACTGCAGTTTTTGATATTGTCAACCATAATATCATTTTGGATCACCTGAGATATCTTAAAATAGAGGGAACTATTTTGCAGTAGTTCTATTTCTCTCTCTAAATAGATTTTAAATTTAAAAACTCATACGTATGCTCACTCTTCCTAATTTTTAATTAAATGCAATACCTCATGCATTTTACTACTTCCTCGTGTCACAAAAGACACATCTGGCTGCACACAAAACATTATAACAACAGTGTAAAAAGCACGGGCTGGAATTACAAGTGTCTCTTCTCCTTCTCCTCCTGGCTAAGGGGTAGAACAGGTGATTTAAACCTGTATAAGCCCCTTAAAATTTCTGGGCACCCCCCCCCAAGATCCTGGCTTTGTTGATTTTCATAGCATGGTCCTCAACATGCCATTCATAGCCGCTGCAGCACTTGAGTTTTGGAAATTACCCATTCCTGTGCTAGATCCTTCAACTTAGATTAACAAAATTCAATTGCTGTGCTCATTGCTGTATTTTGAGATGTTAAGGCAGCACTAGAACTCAAGGTCTCCTTAAACTTACTTATCAGCAATAATTTCTCTATGCACATTTATATCCTCTCCTTCCTTCAAGTGGTTGGCTTTGGACTATGTCTGGCCTGAATTTGTGCTGGGAAAAAACAAACACATAATGAGATCATGTAGTTTGGATCATGTAGTTGCTTTAGGCGGCAAGCTAGAAATTAGGAGACCAGAATTCTAGGCCCACCGTAATTACAAAGCCAGCTGGGTGACCTTGGATCAGTCACTCTTTCTCAGCCTTCCTTTCTCAGGAGGACAGAAGTGACAACCCACTTCTGAAATCTTGCCAAGAAAACTGTAGATGCTAGTCCAGGCAGGTTTCCAGGAGTCAACATTGACTCAAAGGCGTGCATGTGTGTGCATGTGCACATACACACACAAACAAAACAACTCCCTCTCAAACAGAAATGGTTTACAGAGGCACACACTTTTTCCCCATGACAAATATGATACTAGCAACACAAACAGTATACAGATACACTAATGTACATAATCATAACTCATAAATTGTGTAGAGTGGAGATGGAATGTCTCATCATTAGATAGTCTTTGAAATGTTCTGGACATTGGCAAATCATACAACTGGATATAGAAGACAGTAATCTTCACCAATTGTTATCATAGCTGATCCAGGGGTGCGTTCTAACTTACCTCACTGCCGGTTTGCTTCCTCCTGTGCCGTGTGGCTGCGCCTTGTGGGCGCGCGCGCACTTCGCATGCATGTGCAGTAAAAAATAAATTCAAAAATTCAAAAAAAAAATTAAAAAGCCAAAAACAAGATGGCGACGCATGCGCAGTGCCGGAAACTCGGCTTCTGCGCATGCGCAGAAGAAAAAAAACAAAATTTTCAAAAAAAAATAATTCAAAAAAATTCAAAAAAAAAAAGATGGCGGCGCCCACGGACCGGCACCGACCCAACCCGGTCCGTGACGTCATCGTGACATCACCAGTGGGTCGCTACCGGTTCGGGAGAACCGGTCCGAACCGGGAGGAACCCACCTCTGATCTGATCCATCTAGATCCACCTGATCCATCAAGATTTGTTGCATGTTTTGGAGATGTATGTCAGGCCTACTTTATATGGTTTCCAATCATTAGCTTGCATCTGAGAAGTGCCACCAAGTCTTTTGAAATGATAAACATTCCAAGTCTCTTTCTGATGTTCCTATTAAATTGTGATCGTAGTATTTTTAATATAGATGGCACAGTATGGTAGAGCCCCATAGACTAGAGATGTTTTCTTCCATGGGTACACATTTTTCACAATAGCTGAGTTTCCTATTGTAAAAGTTTGTGTTGTTTGCATCCTCGTGTGCAGCTTTGTGCTGGTTCCCTGTACCTATAGTTGGCAACTAACAAATGTAGCAATTTAGTGTGCAGGAGATGCTCAACAAGAACGGTTGCAGGGAATACACCCACAGTAGTACATAGTGCAATTGCCTCTTGTAAACATTTTTGTTGTGCTTGGTTGGCATTTTGTCTTCAACCTCCACAATTTGTAGAACTTTCTGGATGGTGTTTATCAGTTCTGAGACATGCTATAAGTTGAAAAGAAAGCATCCAGCTGAATGTAGTTGAATATCATTTATGAGGGGCAATGCAGAAATCAATAGATTCCTTGAATGGGGAAGAAGGCAAAACAGGCATTTAAACAAGTGGCATTGTGTAATCCAACAGCACTGATTAACAAAGGAAACAAGACCCAATACACATGCCTGCTTCCACATCCATAACTGAGAACCAGACATGCTTCATAGGAAGAAGTTTGATTTTACAATGCCTCGATTTCCTTTTTGTGTGTTTGTTAAAGAAACCACATGTGCCCAAGGAATATAAGGCATAATAGGTCCAAATTGCTACAAATGATAATTTTCTTAATAGTTTGCAATCTGAGACTAGAGAGCTATAGATGTTAGTTTGTCTGGATCTCATACTAGAAGTCTCATGACTTCCCCCTTAAAGTTTGGGTGCATGTATATAACTTTGTATTACGATGGTTGTATTCATGTAATGTTAAATTGTTTTTATATTGTATTGTAAGCCACCCAGAATCACTTTGGATATACATTTAATAATTAAATAAATTCACCACAGACCATTGAGAGGCTAGTTCCAACAAGAACCAAATTAGTCATATAGTGTCTTCTAGTGGTCAGTAGTGAATATAACCACTGTAAATCATTTTCTAATTGCCCCAAAACTTCAACCATTACATCCATTAAGATATTTTCTGATATTATACTGCATTAGAAAAAGATTGTAGAAAGGGGGCTGGCTGGGGAATTCTGGGAGTTGAAACAAGTCTTAAACTTTGCCAAGATTGGACACCTCTGCCCTACAGCAAGTGAAGTATTGTTATAGTAAATCAAAAAATGAGAGTGGGAATGAGGTTTTACTTCCAAAAGAAACACTAAGAAGGACAGTATATTGCAAAACGTGCACAATACTATCTCTATGGCTTCAGGAGAATGGCCTTAGTGTGATATACAGACCAGTCACTGGCTGCATTTTCACACTATAGTAAATTTTATTATTTCTAATTTGGGTTTCAATTTACCATAAATATCCACAAGAGTGTTGGGGGGCGGGGGAGAAACAGCAGATGGCAAATGACATTCTCCATCGTGGGAGGAGCCAGCATTCAGAACGGGTATTCCTCGTCCACTCAGAATGAGGACCGAGTCTGCCTTTTTTTCTTGCTGGGTCCGCCTCCTCTAACCCAGTTTAGACTCGGTCCTCAGTCTGGACGGACGCGACTACCCTTTCTCCCTTCCTGAATGCTGGTTTTTTCTCGCTGTTGTTGGTTTGACTGGACTGGTTTTTCTCGACTATCCCTTTGGCTTCTCCCTTGGCTTGGACTGATTATATTTTCTGACTTGGACTGTACCTTGATGATCCTTCTTGCTTCTGGCGGTTTTTTCTCGGACTGACAGTTCACTCTGTGAGTACTGGTCCTGCGGCCCCCTCTCAGCTGAGGTGCAGGACTCTTATTTTGGCAGTAGAGCCACGGCTCCTGCCGCGGCTTGATTCCGGGCTCATTCCTTCTCCTTAGAAAGGTGACTATCGTGCCCGAAGAGGGAGGAGGCTGCTCCGATATCGGGGGTTCGGGCGCGTTCGAGGGACTACGGAATCGCCAACGCCCCCCCGCCCCTCCCTGTGGATCGTCTTGCTGTTTTTAGCCGCAGCCGGAACGGTGGGTCTCTCCCGTTCTTGTCGGCTACTCCAGGAGCTGGGCCTAATTGTCGCTGGAGCTTGCTCGCGCGGCCCGTCAGCGTTTTTAGCGCCTGACAGCTGTTAATTTCAGAGCCTTGAGGGCGCTGGAGCCTCGACTCGCGTCTCCCTCTCCTTGGCTTGCCAGGCCTGGTAGCGGCTATCCAAGCCTCACGTCTCCGCCTGGCCTAGGGTGCTCCGACGTCTATTTTGGCCCGTCGACACCCCTCGCTTCAGCCTGCCTGCTGGGAGCCTTCAGCCTCCTCCGTCAGTGGCGACAGTTAGTTTTTTGGCGCGCTCGGCTGCAGCGGCCATTTTGAATTTTGTACTTATTACTGACAAAATGGTGGACGCCACTGAAGCCAACGAAAAGCCCAGGGGCAAGAGGCACCGTAAATCTGATCGTCGGCTCCCCGGTGAAGCGGAGCAGCCTGGGTCTTCCCTCCAGGGCAGAGGGGACCCCCCTCCTCCAACCAGGGCTGTTAGGGCCTCGGAGAAGGCTGAATGCAGGCTGGATCGGGCTCTTCAAAGGCTCTGTGACCGGGCCCAGTCTGAACCCTGGCAGCCTTCTGACCGGCCTGCCTTAGCCCCTGTTTCAGGGGCCTCGTCTATAGCTGTTCCTAGCCAGCTCTCACTGGACAACATCACACCTGTGCCAGATTCGGGCGACATCTGGGGTTCGGCCGGTTTTATGCGGCCTCCTGTTCCTCTGGCACAACAGGCTGCTCCAGATCCATCAGCTCAGCCAGGCGCCCCGGCTGCGGGGTCCTCCTCAGGGGCCTTGCCAGCTAATCTGGACCAGGCCTCCCTTCAACTACTGCTGGCCACAGCGGTACAACAGGGACTGTCGGCTTGCCTACAGTCCATGAGGTGCCCCTTAGGGGAGGGGCATGGCCAACCTAGGGCCAGAGCCTATGGCAGGGAGCAGAGCCCCGAGAGTTACTCGGGCGAGTCGGAGGAGGACGCTGATGGTCACTTCCCCGACCTTGATCAGGGTGACTATGACCTGTCGGAGGAGGAGGGCCTTGCTTCTGAACAGCAGGTCTCCAATGCACTTTTCCCTCCTGGTCTATTCAAATCTTTGTTACACAAGGCTCGAGCGGCGGCTGGCCTGGAACCTGCTCCCGCAGCAACGACCTCCAGTTCCCAGCTGCTAGATCCCCTATTCGCGGAGGTCACTCCAGAGGAGGACGTAGTTCCGGCCCCGCAATTGTTCATAGACAATGTACAACGGCAGTGGACCGCCCCGGCTTCGGGGTCTCTGACATCCTCCTTGGCTCGTAAACACTTTAATGTTGCCCCGGAGTTGGTCTCCATTTTGACAGTCCCGGCGGTGGATGTGCCTGTGGCGGCCTTGCACACATCTAATAGCATGCCCGGGGATCCCGAGGAGCTCCTGCGGCCGGAGGATAAGAGGCTTGAGCAATCTCTTATCAAGGCGCACCAGGCCGCTGCGTGGGCGGTCAAGGCATCGTCCTCAGCATCATTTTTCGCCCGTTCTTCGTTGATTTGGCTTCGCCTCCTATACGAGCATCTTCCCACAGGCAACTCAAGGGCGCAGCAAGACTTCAACAAAGTGTTTGCAGCTACACAATTTGCGGCTGACGTGACCTTTCACGCTTCCAGATTTGCCGCCAAGGCCATTGCTGCTTCGGTGGTTTCACAGCGCATGCACTGGTTACGGCAGTGGTCCGTTGACACGCGCCACAAGTGGGGCCTGGCCACCGCCCCATTCAGGGGCCAGTCCCTATTTGGAGATGCGCTGGAACCCATCCTCATTGAGACCCGGGAGAAGAGGAAGGTTCTGCCATCTCTGTCTAGAAGGGGCAATTACCATCAGTCCCCCTATCCCCGTCGGCCCTTTCGAGTCGCTGACCAGGGCTCCAGCTTCCCCCGGCCCCAAGGTCAGTTTGGATCTAGGCAGCGCCAGACTCAGGATAGATCCGGGAGGGGGAGGCAGTTCAAGCGCCCATTCCAGGGTGGAGGAGGTGGTCATCCCTTCTGCCGGCCACATTAGTGAATCCTCTGACCTTTCTATTGGGGGCCGTTTGGCTTTTTTCTCCTCAGTTTGGGAGCAGACCACCCAGGATAGGTGGGTTTTGGAGACGGTCTCCTCAGGCCTTTCGCTTGAGTTTACCTCCCTTCCCCCGAGGTTTTTCCTACGCTGTCCCACTTCCAGCATCCATTCCAGGCGGACTCTCATGGATGCGGCGGTTCAGCACCTGCTGGATATTCATGCCATTCAGCAGGTTCCTTGGGACCAGCAGGGACTGGGCCATTATTCCATTCTTTTCGTGGTCCCCAAAACCTCGGGGGGATGGAGGGCGATCCTCGACCTTAAACGACTGAACCGATACATCAGATACCGCAGGTTCAAAATGCACTCCTTGCAATCTATATTGCGGTGCATTCGGCAAGGGGATTTTTTGGCCTCTCTGGACCTGACGGAGGCCTACCTGCATATTCCTATTAGTCATCACCATAGGCAGTACCTTCAGTTCTACTATGCAGGTAGGCACTTCCAGTATAGGGCCCTGCCCTTCGGCCTTTCCTTGGCCCCGCGGGTCTTCACCAAGGTTCTTGCTGCGGTGACCGCTCATCTCCGGTCCCTGCCGGTGTGGGTTCAATGTTACCTGGATGACATCTTGGTCCAGGCATCGGCTGAGCACCTCGCGGTGCACCACATTCAGGTAACCATTGACACCCTCCGCCGGCACAGATTCTCCATTAATTTGGAGAAGAGCCACCTGTCTCCAGCCACTTCCATCCTCCATCTGGGCGCCATTATAGATTCCCTAGAGTGCAGAGTCTTCCTCTCTCAGGAGAGACAGGACAGTATTAGGGACCTTGTCACTCGGATTCAACGGGAGCGTAGGGTCCCCATTGCCCTCTTGTCCACGCTCTTGGGGAAAATGATCCCCTGTATTTCCATCACCCCTTGGGCCCGCCTGCACTCTAGGGAGCTTCAATGGTTCCTTTTGCCCTTTCAGAGAACCAGTCGCAGCACCTCCTCCTCCCGGGTCCCGGTCCCACAGGTGGTTCTCAACTCTCTGTCCTGGTGGCGCTCTCCGGCGCTCTCGAAGGGAAGCCTTTTTCTCAAGCCACGCAGGACGACCATCACGACCGACGCCAGTCTCCTGGGTTGGGGAGCCCATTCACTGGACCAGTTCGCTCAAGGCTGGTGGTCGACAGCGGAGTCCGTGTGTTCAATCAACTTCCTGGAACTGCGGGCGGTGTCGTTGGCTCTCCGCCACTTCCAGAGGTCAATTGTGGGCTCCCATGTGTTGATTCTCACGGACAACACCTCCGCCAAAGCGCATATCAACAGGCAGGGAGGGACCCGCTCACGGTCACTCATGCGCGAGGCATTGAGACTGGGGTTATGGGCAGAGAGACATCTGCTCTTCATTTCGGCAGACCACATAGCCGGGGTCGCCAACACGCAGGCGGACTGGCTCAGTCGCACGACTCTGGACCATGCGGAGTGGCACCTGCATCCGTCTCTTTTCCGCGACCTGTCGAGCCGCTTCGGCATGCCGTTGGTCGACCTGTTCGCGACCCCGGACAACGCCCACCTGCCCAGGTTCTACTCTCGCTTCCCTTTGCAGGGGGCGGAAGGGGTGAACGCTCTGCGGTGTTCGTGGCCGCCAGGTCTCCTTTACGCGTTTCCCCCCATTCCGATTCTTCCTCAGGTAGTCCGCAAAGTGCTGGAGGAACGGGCGGAGGTGATTCTACTGGCGCCACACTGGCCAAAGAGGCCATGGTTTGCGGACCTCATGGCTCTGTCCGTGTCCCCTCCTTGGCGCCTCCCGATGGACAGGGACTCCCTCCGCCAGGGTTCACTGGTCCATCCGGATCCAATGTGGCTTCAACTGACCGCCTGGCGGCTGAGTGGCAACTCCTGAGACTTCAGAACTATGACCCGGAGGTCATCTTGACTATGCAGGCTTCTCGCCGTCCCTCAACGGAACGGATTTATGCCTCTACTTGGAAGTCCTTCTGTTCTTGGTGCCGGGACGAGGGCTGCTCGCCGTTGCAGGTTCCACTTCCAATGGTTCGGAAATTTCTACAGTGGGGCCTGAATAGCGGCCTCTCCCTGAACACACTCCGGAGGCAAGTTGCAGCCCTCGCTTCAGTCCTGTCATGTGACCAGGTCTCCTCCCTGGCTCACTTACCTATGGTGCGGCGTTTCTTGCGGGGGGCGTCCAACCTGCATCCGCCGGTTGTCCACCGTTACCCAACCTGGGACCTTCCAAAGGTGCTACAATCCCTCACGGGCCCACCGTACGAACCCCTGCGTTCATCCTCGCTCCGTCATCTTTCGTTCAAAGTCGCATTTTTGGTTGCGATCACTTCGGCCCGTCAGATCTCCGAGCTCTCAGCTCTTTCCATCAGGAAGGATCTTTGCATTTTTCACTTAGACCGCGTGGTCCTTCGGTTGGATCCTGCATTCCTGCCCAAGGTTAATTCTACTTTCCACAGAGCTCAGGAGCTCGTTCTCCCAGACTTTTGCCCTAATCCCTCCCATCCATCTGAGAGACTCTGGCACACGCTGGATGTCCGCAGGGCCTTACGTATATACATTGATCGGTCCCGTCCATATCGTCGGACCGAGGCCCTGTTGGTGGCTTTTTTGCCGCATTCGTTGGGACAGAGGGTGTCCGCGTCAACCATTGGACGTTGGATTCGCGGGACCATCGCAAAGGCGTATGAACTCTCGGCGACACCTCGGCCGCAGGGGATTACGGCACATTCCACTCGCAGTGCTGCCACTTCGGCGGCCTGGATGACTCAGGCATCCTTGGAAGAGATTTGCAGGGCAGCGACCTGGGCCGCTCCTTCCCAGTTTATTTGCCATTATAGGATTGATAAATTTGCTTTGGCGGATGCGGCCTTTGGCAGTGTTGCAACGGGTCCGCGAGGAGTCGCACTGATTCGGTATCGGACTATGGACCCACCCGGGGGACTTTGGCTTTGGTATGTCCCATTCTGAATGCTGGCTCCTCCCACGATGGAGAAGGGGCGTTGGTCTTACCTGATATGCCTCTTCTCATCAGGAGGAGACAGCATTCAGCCCCGCCCTTGGATGGTCCGTTTTGTCTCCTCCTCGCTAGATTTATGCTGGTTTTGATTTTGATTCTGGCCTTGGCCTGGCCTTTTTTCCTTGCCGGCTCCAACGGGGGCCTCTCCTTCAGGATTCAGGAAGGGAGTTTCTTCTGTGACTGATTGTGTTCCGTTGGTGGTCGCGTCGGGTCTGCACCTTCGTTCTCATCTAAACTGGGTTAGAGGAGGTGGACCCAGCAAGAAAAAAAGGCAGACTCGGTCCTCATTCTGAGTGGACGAGGAATACCCGTTCTGAATGCTGTCTCCTCCTGATGAGAAGAGGCGTATCAGGTAAGACCAACGCCCCTTTCGTGTATTAGTGATGAATGCATAAATGATTCATTTATGTACTTGTGTTAGTTATCATGAGGTGATTGATCCAAATTACATAAGTGCCTCACACTATTGGTTTAATGTAATTGTGGATTGTAGTCAACAGCTATTGGAACGATCAAATTTCTGAATTTACATTACTGGTAGTCCTCAACTTATGACCACGATTGTGCCCAAACTTTCCATTGCTAGGCAAGGCAGTTTTGCCACAGTTTACAACATTTCTTGCAACAGTTGTTAAGTGAAACACTGCAATTGTTAAGTTAGTAACACTGTTGTTAAGTGAATCTGACTTCCCCATTGACTTTGCTTGTCAGAGGGTCACAAAAGGTGATCACTGCAACTGTCATAAATACCTGCCAGTTGCCGAGTGTCCAAATTATGATCATGTGACCATGGGATGCTGCAATGATTGTAGGTATGAAAAACAGTCATAAGTCACTTCAGTTCCATTTTAGCTTCGAACTGTCATTAAACAAATGGTTGTACATACCGAACAATAAACTAACCACAGCGCCTGGATTTTTAGAACACTCACTTTCTGTTTATAATAACAGGTAAAAAAGATGAAGGAGTCCCTGTGGATATTATTCCACTAATTGTTGCTGACTATACTGGGTGGTGCTCATCTCCATTTCAAGGCCATTGAGCCATCCCTGTTGGAAGATATTTCCACAATCATGTGGCCAGAATGAGGTCATGGAGCACTGTTATCTTCCTAGTGAAGTGGTACCTATTTATCTACTCGCATTTGCATGCTTTCGATCTGCTTGGTTGGCAGGAGCTGGGGTGAGGTTGGAAGCTCATCCCTTTGGGTGGCACTTGGGTCTCAAACCTGGGCTACCGGCTTTCTAACCAACAAGCCCAGCATCTTAACCAATGAGCCACCATGCCACCCATGATAATAACAGGAGTAAGTAATAGTCACAACAACAGTGATAAAACTAAAAAGTAAAGGGATTGCTTCCTCTAGGAGCCCCCCCCAAGTTATCATTGGAGCCAGTTGTTCCATAATTACCTCACAAGAGAGACATGATAGGGATCTTCAGCCAACTTCATGCCACAAGAGTTTTCTGCTCCTAAAGAATGGTATCATAATCCAATTGGAGGGACAGGTGTACAGATATTTTCCCCCTGTGGCTGTACATGGAGATGTTGGGAATAAAATTGGACTTTGGACCCCCGCACAAAAAAGATAAGCTCCATAAGTGAACTCTTATCCTTCAGGCATGCATATACATATGTTTTAGATTAGGAAACCAGAGTTAATACATAGGCTGGTGTAAACAAGCATGGACGTTCTATACACAACCTTTCTCCAACTGTGCTACTTAAGTTGACCATGTTTGTCCAATCATTCCAAAAAGACCAGAGAAGCCAATTCCAGTTAATGTGTAACCAGCTTCATTACCTTTCACCCTTTTCACATTTACCTTCCATTTTCTTAGGCACCTGCCACTCCCCTAGTGCACAGACCCAGGAAGGAAGAGCACCCGGGAGAAAGCAGAGGAGCACACCCAGAGAGAGCCTGGCATGAGCTCTGAGGTAAATAGTTTTCTTCCTGCAGGGAGTATTTGGAGAACAGTGAAAAGTATACAAGCGGGATAAATATTTCAGAGTGACACGCCTTGCCTCGTGGCCATGCACAATTTTGGGTGAAACGGGGCAGGGGTAGGGTGTGCGGGTGTGCATGTAAACACGGGGGATGGGAAAATCCTCTCCAACAGGAAACTACACATTTGCTGCTCTGTTAAACTGGAGGCAGAGTGGCTCAGAATCAGGAAACCAGACTCCTTTTTTTTAGCAGAAGGTAAGCAATATGGAACTTCTTAAGTCTGTGTGTGTCTTGTATCTGAGGAAACCTGGGGCCAGGTTCTATATAGAGACAAGGACATCAGCACCGAGACCAGTCCTTAAAAACCTGGATGACCGATGAAGGTCAATGTAACTTTGCAAAGCTAGTAATGCCTCTTCAAAATCTAGTTTATTGTGATTTTTTTTAACCTGACTTAGCCAAATGCTTCTGCTTTTTTCAAAACTTTTTTGTTCTTTTTTTTCTTTTTCTTCTTGCAACTACCTTAGACCAGTAGTGGGTTGTAAATCCCGTCACTACTGGTTCACTCGTGTCCGCATGCGTGTGTGACGCTTCTGCGCATAAGCTTCTGCGCATGCACAGAAGCGTCCTGGGCGGGTGGGCAGAGCCTCCCGCCGCCGCTGCTACCGGTTCGCCGAACTGGGCTGAACCGTGAGCAACCCACCGCTGCCTTAGACCATTGAGCAGAAGTAAGAAAGAATTGTTTTAGTGTGCTAAATGCAATAATGATTGACAGGAAAGGCAGATAACCCCAGGAAGAACCATGTGGTTTGAATCTTAAAGCTCACATTATCAGGTTCAATTAGTAAGAGACAACCTGTTGCCCTTCGGGGAGAATGGATTTCAATTTCTACCAAAGGCAAGGATTTGTAGCATACAAATAACTTGTACTGCCTATAATAGAGACATCTGTTGTCAATCTGCCAAGGCCAATCCTACGGCAGCTCAAGAGATTAACTTCTTGAATTAGGACTAGACTTGCTAGATAGAGTGAGAATGACCTCAAACAACTCAGGTTGGTGGTTTAGAAGAAGCCATAGCAGCAAAGTTCTGTATAACAGCTCTATAGCAGTGTTTCTCAACCTCAGCGACTTTAAGATGTGTGGACTTCAACTCCCAGGATTCCCCCTCCATGTTAGGGAAATCCATACATCTTAGTCACTGATCAATGACTTTAAAGACGTTGTCCAGATTGCTGAGTACCCAGCAACCCCTAAGCAGTTTTTGCCTTATAGCCTCTTTAATAACAAAATTCTCAGGGATTGTTTTTCTTAAATGACTAATTTATAGAATTAATTCTCTGACAGATATATCTTTTCCCCTGAATGTTTGAAATATTTCATTGTCTGTAAAATTCAGCCAGAGAGTTAAAGTAAGGAGTATGTGTCATCTTATTGCTCTATTGTCTACCCTATATGCTTTTTTGTTTTATGTTGGTTGGTCAATGATCATAATAAACAATATTTCCATTCCTTGCAATTCTTCTCAAACATACTGTCATCCCCATAAACCAAGAATCACAATTAGCTGATGAGGCAGAAGGGCTTCTGTAAATTTTTTATCCTTTATTATGTTTTTATAAACTCAAGACAGCAAACATACCTAATGCTCCTTGCTCCTCCTATTTTCCCCAACAACAGCTCTGTGAGGTGAGTTAGGTTGAGAGAGTGTGACTGGCCCAAAGTCACCCAGCCAGCTTTCATGTCTAAGGCATGAACTTACTTGTTCTGAAAGCGCTAAAGCAAATTCACTCTTTTCTTCACCAGGGGAGAAGCTGACAGGGAAATTATGAAGCTATTTGTGTTATTTGCTTTTATAGTTTGTCACTTTTGTGGAGAGCAATGTATTTAAAACAGAGGTTTCCCATCAATAAAAGCAATGAGATACAGCAAAATTTCATGTAGTTGTCCCCCCTGATCACAATGTGGCTTAATTAGCAGGAGATTCATTTTGAACCAAATTGGAACTGACTTTTTTTTCTACTGATCCCTCCCGCTTCTTTGAAGTCAGACAATTGGTCCTTTTCCAACTTGATTGTTCAGCATTTTAATGTTATTTCAGATTTTGCTTTTATTCATTTATTTTTGTTTATCTTCCTTTCTGGCCTGAATTTTCTGTTTTACTTTTTTGATAATGCCTCCTTCAACATCACTCCAGTATGATATCTCAACTTGAATTGTAAATTTAAACAACCAGGATTGGATCATGGTATCAGATTAGCGCTCAAAATCAGATATTACAACCACCACCACCACAATTCTGTGGATGGTAGGTACATGACCTTGTACACTATTTATATTATAAATATAAGTTGCACTCATGGTTTTTAACTGGATTTAAATATAGTATTGTCTGTCTGAGGTTTGCATGAATATATTTTATGAAGTCTGATACTGTGGTTTCTAAATAATTTAAATAATCTAAATAATAGCAGCAATAGCACTTAGACTTATATACTCTTCACAGCCCTCGTTAAGCAGTTTTACAGAGTCAGCATATTTCCCCCAATAATCTGGGTCCTCATTTTACTGACCTCGGAAGGATGGAAGGATGAGTCAATCTTGAGCCGGTCAGAATCGAACTCCTGGCAGTGAGCAGTCAGTTAGCTTGCAATACTGCATTCTAATCACTGTGTCACCACAGCTCTTAAATCACATGGGATATTGTGTCTATCAAGTGAGTGGTATGCTGGACAAACCATACTTAGCACTTATAGCAATAGCACTTAGACTTATATACCGCTTCACAGTGCTTTACAGCCCTAAGCGGTTTACAGGGTCAGCATATTGCCCCCAACAATCTGGCTCCTCATTTTACCAACCTCGGAAGG
Organism: Thermophis baileyi; assembly: GCA_003457575.1. NCBI lineage: Eukaryota > Metazoa > Chordata > Lepidosauria > Squamata > Dipsadidae > Thermophis > Thermophis baileyi. Next base: position 1,425,152 of record QLTV01003654.1, read on the forward strand.
ATGGAAGGCTGAGTCAACCTTGAGCCTCGTGATATTCGAACTGCCAAATTGCAGGTAGTCGGCCGTCAGCAGCAGTAGCCTGCAGTACTGCATTCTAACCACTGCACCACCAGGGCTCACTTAATGCATTTGTGAATTTGCAGAATTTATGAATTAGGTAATCTGAGAGGTGTACAAGTTTTTTAGGAGGCTGAAAATAATCATGCTTTACTTTTTATATTATCACCTTGTTACACTACTGTTAAGTTGAGGTCAGGCCTATAAGATTGTTGTTGTATCACCAAATGCATTGCATTCTTTTTCTCTCCTGCAGTTTTTTTTTAAAGCAAAATGAAAAATATTTGGTATCTCTGGATCTCCAGCATCCTCTTGCCATGGTCTGTGGTATCTGGACATCCTTGTAACATTGATAAAATGGTAAGCAAGGAGTGATTTCTACAAATTGTAGACTAAATTAAATGTTCTCGATGGGAGGATCTTAAGACCGTGAGAAAGCCTGATGACTGTATTTGGTTAAATACTGGTTTTGTAGATAAACTTCAAATTTACATAATTACCATAATAAACATGGTAATCGAGATGATATGAACAAATCTCTATCTTCCTCAAATCTCGGCTATTTAGATTTCTTTAAATCTAGCCATCAGATGAGGTGTCCTGAAGCACCCTCTCTCAAGACTTCACAAGCGGATGGTTGATAACTAGTACATCAAGTCTTCTTTCAAGAAAACTGGATCCTAAACATGCACTGGCATCCTTCAAATAGCTTATTGCTCCAACCTGGGATGAACATGTGTAACAAAGAATGGTGAAAGCGAAGAGAGCTAAAGGGTGGTGTGTAATTAACACATATTTTTCCCACATATAAGTTCAGTGTAAAAGATACAAGTAGCTCAAGATATCATCTTTGACAAACACCATTAAAAAGACAGACTTGCATTCTATTTTCCTTTGGGGGTGTGGAGGAAGGAATAGAAGGGCTGGCTTTTTGGTTTGTTTTTTTTGCAGGGTAGCCTTTTCAGTGGATACAGTGACTGCTTCCAGTTGTTTCCAAATGTTTCACAATTCAATGACAACTTTGGTTCAATTGTTTATATTTTTCCAATACTGAATTTTGTATTATTAACATCTGTGCAAGAAACATCTTCATATCACAGCTATAATGCATTCTGGTTTTGGTTTGCTTGCTGTCCAAGGTTTTGCTATTAGCCAAACGTTGATATTTATTTGGGACAAATTGGTCAAATCTGGACTTGCCCACAATATTGTGGGATTTTTGAACAGCTTCAATGTCTTTCAGTTTTCAAAGGATTTTTCCACAGAGCTGTGTTTAAGTGCTATTTACCCATCCTTGAATTAGTAGAATGGATGGGGAAGTGGGTCTGATTGTGCTCTCTTGAAAACTAATGAGGGCAGCTACTTACTTAAGGTAGGAAAACACACTATGTACACAGAAGGGGTAAATAGGACCGAGACTGTGTCAGGCATAGATTGGAAGTGAGAGGAAGGCAATATCACAGGGACATGGTAGAAAAAAGAAGTGAAGGATGGGGAAAATGTTACAAAATAAGTGCTGCCCGTTCAGTGTGAAAGTACTGTACTGTACTAAGTAACTGAAAGTATTTAACTTTTTATTATAACATTTGGCGAAAAAGGTTTCTAAAAACTTTATCTGTTTACAACCAGTAACATCAAAAATCACTTGTGAGGTAATATCAAGGTTCCTGGCAAATAATCCAAATTTTATTTTAAACTCTGTTTTTAGTTTTACGTAAAAGGAAGGAACAAAATCTACCTTTCTATGTGATGTCACTCAATTATTCTTGTGGGAAGAAAAATTCCCAAGTTAGTTTGAAACATTAATTCAATTGAATTTCTTAATATTTCACACGTGGTTATATTTTTGTAGGGACGGGCTGTCTGCAGTGGAAAGAGCCTTCTCCATCCTCCCAATTTTCTTCCCAGACATATTACCATCCTAGATCTATCTTTCAATTCTCTGATGATGCCCAAGCATGGACCTTTTCTGAGCAGCTTTCCTTCCTTACATTCCCTAAATCTTTCCAGCAACAGCATTCCTACTCTTTCCTCCTCTCTGTTTTGTAACCTTGGTGCTCTTCGCCTTTTGGATCTAAGCAGCTGTGACATTTCTTATGTGCACCGAATGAGCTTCCGAGGTTTGAAAAGCCTTCACTCTCTACATCTGAACAACAACAAACTTCAATCTCTGGACCTCTCAATTTTTCCTGCCTCTGGAATCCTTGTCCATCTGGATCTGCAAAACACTGAACTGCCCTGCGGACGTGAGCTTGTTCAATTAAATGTGCAAAGAATCCACCATATCAAACTTCAGGGGAACCCTTCAGTGTGCAGTGATTCCCTAACTCCTTTCCAACAAGCAGTGCCAGAAAAAGAAGGTGAGGTTAAGATTATCTGAGAGAAGGGATTCAGCAATATGTTCTTCTATCAGGGTAAAAAAAAGCTATGTTGAATAAACTTTTGTGTTAGTACGCAAATAATATTATTGCATGGCTGACTTTCCTGGTTGTGCATAGGATTTATTTTTGAGTTACTGTATGAAAAAATAATGATTGTGTGAATACATGCAACATCTGTGCGTAACATCTTAAAAAGAGCACAAGACCAATCTTATAAATGTTTGAATCTTTCCAGTTTCATGGGGGGGGGGGGAACTCACACAAACAACTCTCACTTTGCTTAAATGTGAGTGACCCAAAACACTAAGGCAAAATTTTCACTGATGGTTTATTGAATAATCAACAATTGCAGAGTTCACATATCACTGTGATTTAAAAATTACTGCAATTGAGGTTATACTTCATCCTAAAGCAAATATAAATTATATTTTAATGCAATACATGAACTCAGTCAATATGTTCATGTATTATACCCTAACAGTTAAATAGACTGGAATGCAAATATATCTGGTAGGCAATTTAAAAATTAAAACAAGGATATTTGAGCAACCTAAGTGTATAAATGAAAAAGTTTTCCTTACCTTTTTAAGTTTTCTAAAAGAATGTCTGCACGTTTTATCAATGAAATGTAAGAACCAACATACAGTAAATCAAGATGTAGAGCAACAGAAACAAACAGTGAAGCTATTTCTTAAACAGATTGTCTATCATTTAAACATAGAACTCCAGACTCAAGAAATCAGAACTTCAGATTATGAGACTTTGAGCCACAGAAGAAAACTTCACTTCCTTCATATTGTGGCTACGAAGAAGCCATCACCATTAGAAAATGCTAGTAAGTGAAGCAAAATATATGATTCCAACCTTGTAGATTCAGAGTAACAACACAATTGTATGGTTTTTATTCCACGTGGCATTCCTCCCTCCAGTCCCAAAGCTATCACAAATTGTTCCCTAGATAACTTTTCGTTGAGATGAATTGGAGTCCTAGTCATCACAAGCCAGGATCCATTGCTGATCCAGGCCATTTGGCAGTGAGGAAGTTCCTACTTGATAAAAGTGATGGGAGTCCTGAAACTATAATGATAAGAAATAACACTTTTTCTCATCTTTTCCCCAAAGGTCCCTTTGAAGGGGAAAAAAGTTTTTGCAAAATAGTTGCTTTGAAGAGAAAAAAAGAAAAAAATTGGGAAATCCTGTTCAGATTTTTTTGGGTATTTAATACCATCTTTCTAAAGATGTCTATTTAGTAGCTTTTTTTATTGGGGTAATCAGTCCACCCTAAACCCACACAACACACACTCTCATGGATGCATACACAAAACAAAGGAGGAAAAAACTGATCAGAAATGATTCAGTCTTAAAACAATCTGATAGCTGATGCCCTAATCAATGAACTAACCCATACACTTTTGGTTTTTGTTGCTCTTCCTTATTTCTTCTTTGAGAAATTATTTCTAACACATTTTAAATGACTATTATTTTAAACCAAGATTATATATGCTTGTCAAATATAAAGAAAAAGCACAAGGAATTTCAGTGTCATTTTTACTAAAGCCCACAACTCTATACATGAAATGGCTGTATTTTGAGTTGGCATTGGCCTATTTGGGTGTGGTATAATCCTTGCTCCAAACCATGGTTTTTTTAACATCACACTGAACTATTAACTAAAAACATAGGCTGGGCTTCTACATAATGTTGGGCGAAAATGTGGTTAGGTGTGTTATGTGATCCCAACCATATCTGCTTTTTATTTTCCAGTCTGTATCTCAGTGTATTCCTGTACCTCAGGCTATACTGAAGAATTAAACAGACAGTAAACTATATAACTGGGTGTGCACTGCTCTGCTCGCTCCACAATATTATTTCATTTTCTAGAGAATGACATCCATTGCAACAGAGAAGACAAATGGTATTTTATTTCTTAATAAAGGAAGCCAGGTCTTTCATGGAACTTTTCTTCTTTTTATTCCCTGTTTACATTTTGTAAGGGGAGAATACGGAGGCAGTCCTATTCATATTTATTCAGAAGTACATTCTGTGAATTCTATTGGATTTACTTCTACATAAAAGTTTTCATAGGATTTGCAAGCTTGGAAATGCAACTAAAAGAAAGTATTGCTCAGATTACCCACAGGGGCATAAGATGGCAAGTGGAGGCTAGTACCATGATGCAAATGCCACATCTCACATACTTGCATCACATATCAGAACACAAGTAATGGTAATGGTAGCGTTTACATGATGGCACCACCATGCACACGTTATCATTTTGGCATAATTGTAGTTTGCTGCAGCTACCACAGGTCTTCCAGTACATTAATAGCTCTTGTATCTTATAACCTTTCTTTTCTTTGCAGCAGCAGCTATTACCACACCTTCTACTGAAACAGCTGGGAAAAACTGGATCTACTTTGCTGGTTTTGTGCTTTTGGCTATCACCATCTCTCTCCTGATTGCATTGATTGTCAAATGCAAATTGCTCCAGAAAAAGCATGCCAGCTATCATCATCAACGGTTGCCCGATTCTCGCTCCATTGGAAGCAGCCATATTGAGGAAGGAGACATGGACATGACGTATGGGAGGAACCAACCAATAAGTGGAGCTTCTGAGTGCTATCCAGAGGATGATGATGGTTTCATAGAAGATAACTATATTGTGCCCAATCAAGACTTGAAGGAGGAAGAGGAGGATCTGGAGTTGGAACCTCATTTCAAAGTTGGAAGATCCTTTTAGAGTTCAGCTTGTTATGTGCTCCAGTTTGTGCATAGAGCCTATTTCATTTTAGAGGTTCCTGATACTTTCATTATAGTAGGAAACTGATAATGAGCCCAAAGGCAAATTTGACTCTGGGCAAAGAGGTCAGCTGCATGCCTGCAGTGGTTAGAGCTTAGTATGTTTTCCTGAATATTAGTCCTGTGGAAGTCTGAGTTCTCTCTTACACACTCAACCTGTTCTCTTGCTTGTGCACATACACCCAGACAGACACATACTTGGTTCATTCTTTTGTACTTGTTTTTTTGTTGTATACATACATCAACCACAATTTTCTAGAGCTTACATTAGAACTGGTGGAGGTTTCGAAAGAGTCTGTTTGGAGCATAGGAAATAATTTTTCAAATGAACTGCAGCAGTTGGCAAGAGCAGTTTGTCCTTCATGACCTTCCCCTAAAACCCCACGTGCCTTGACATCAACTGATTGTTTTTTTAAAAGCTTGATTGCTATGTGGGTTAGGGAAAAACTATTTCCAAGCAGCTGGTTGGAGGGACTTTGCCCCTGGGCAAAGATTATCCATCTTCCATGAATGCTATGCATCTCATTGAAGAAGTTTCCCCAACCTTATCACAGCTAGTGCGTGCTACCTGTGGGTGTGGGAAGCTTAAATGATTGCCACAAGATGATACCAAAAAAACAGATGTAAACTGATGTTGCTATAATAACAGTTTGAGATTCACCTTTTTCCTGAAAACTCACTGAGTTATTAAAAGGAATTTGGAGCAAGAGCTTCATTGCTGTTTCTAAGCCTTTCTTTATTACAGTAGTTATTTACAGCATAATTGGGACATCTTGACAACTGCAGTTTTACTTTTGCCCCTATGATGCCGGCCTTGCTTTATATTAAGGACAATAATTATACTATCTGTCCTGGTATATAGGGAGTCCTCAACTTACAACCATTCATTTAGTGAGCATTCAAAGTTACAATGGCACTGAACAAAAATGACTTACGTTCCTCGCATTTATGACTGTCACAGCATCCCCACAATCATATAATCAAAATTCAGGTGCTCGGCAATTGGCACATATTTATAATGGTTGCAGTATCCCAGGATCATGTGATCTCCATTAGCAACCTTTCCCAGCCAGCTTCTGCCAAGTAAAGTCAATGGGAGAAGCCAGATTCGTTTAATGACAGCATGTTTCACTTAATTGCACTGATTTGTTTAAGGACCATGGCAAACAAGGTTCTAAAATTGGGTGTGACTTGGAAATTCTGGCCTCAATTGTGGTTGTAAGTCGAGGACTACCTGCACCACAAAATTTCCACCAATTGCCAAAAACCAAGGAGAGCAGAGTTAGGATGCTCATGCCAGCATCATTCAAATGCTGTGCTATGCTAACAATTACTACTACAATAACCTCAGTGTTATTGCTTGACAATATACAGAAACAAGCAAAATTCCCCTGGTTGCCACTGTTGGTCACATGTTAGAATACTGTAGTAGACATTAAACAACAAAGAGAATGATGCAACTACAACAAGAAGAAAGTATCTAATATCCTAAAATCACCAGGTTTGTCTTCTGACAGCCACAGTCTGTGGATTGAGATGGAGGTGTGTTTTTTTGTCTTATCTAATCATATTGCAAAGTGATAGTAACCAGTAGATTTGCTTGGTGTGTAAAGAGCATGGGAATTCTGCAACATTCACTGTACATTTTCTTCTCATTGTGTATGCAATATTTATGTCTGAGTAAATTTTCCCATGCATGGTTGGTAAGATCTATTTAAGCATCATCAATTTCTGTATGATGAAAAATCTGATAATAGATTTGTACAAAAACTGCAGTAACTTTCTCATTAGTTTCTCTTTATATTTACCAGAAATTGTGCAATTTTGTTTGACTTCATTTGACTTTTTTATTTCCAACAATCTTAATCTTTAATTCATTAAAATATTGTCATAATTTCTCATCATTTCTTCTTTGCCCCATTCCAGAGTTCTTCAAAACTTTAACAAGCCTTTTTTTGTAAATCCAATAAGAAAAAATTATCCAAGTCACATCTTTGGTTTGTCATTTGTACTTCCTTTTTAAATTTTAAAACCTCAGCTAGTTTCTTTGTGGATCCAATGAAACATCTTTTTATAAGCCATTCTCTTGACCTGTCAATTGTAAATCCACTTTCAATACCATTTTTATCTTGTCAGATAAAATTTGTTCTACATCTTTCATTTTTTCAATAACATCCTTTAAACAGTCTATCCATAGAAGCAGATACCATTACTGACATTATTGATATTGCTATTATTTTTTGATTCCATTCTTCAAAAGTTTCATTCAGTACCGTGTTTCCCTGAAAATAAGACCCTGTCTTATATTTTTTTGAACCCTGAAATAAGCGCTTGGCCTTATTGCCATGCACTCAAAAGCCCGATTGGGCTTATTATCAGGGGATGTCTTATTTTGGAAGAAACAGGGTATTATGTTTTGCAAAATTTTATAGGCTTGTTAATATTTCCTCTTTAGTTCCCTCTAGTGTCCAGTTTTTGAACTCATGAAATTGCTTATCTGTTTGTTGTTTATTTCAGATACTTTAAATTATTATTATTTATTATTTATTGTTTGTGGTGGCCTAGTGATGAAGACACTCGCTTCCCACTTGGAAGGTTGAGAGTTCAATCCTAGTAGATGTTTTTCTCCTAGCGCGCAACGAAAAAATATCTGGTATGGCATCAGGAAGGGCATCTGGTCAGCAACGCTCAGCTCCATCCAGTTGCCCTGAATCTACCTGAATTAAGGGATTATAGGAAGTTCATTATTTATTATTTACTAAATTTGTTTGTTACCCATCTTACCACAAGGAGACTATGGGTGGCTTACAATATTAAATTCTTAAGGTTATGATTACAATCTTCTTTTGTTTGGGTCTGAAGGTAGACTCATCAGCATTTTCCCACTTGTCATTTTGAAAATCTCTAACGGCTTTAAAATAGTTAATGACCAATTCCTGAAAGTGAGAAAGTGAGGTTTGAGAATTTAGTATCCTTTAAAAGTCTCTGTTGTGGTTGTGAAAAAAAAAAAGGCTAATAATCCCATTATCTCCTAGCACTCCTCCCAAAGGAAAACCACTGTCCTCCTTGCAAGAATCAGTTCCTCTCCTTATCTGGAGAGGTTCCAAGGAATTGATCTATTCACCCATTCCTTGGTCTTTGCTGCAATTATCAGCAACATTTTTGCAGAGCTATCTTCAGTTTGCCATCCAGTTTGGAAATCCAAATTACACACAGTAGTTCTGTCTTCTGTCTCCTTTGAAAGTAGCTTCTCTCAATACCATGGAACAGAAGGAAGCAATGATTCATAAGCCTCCAAACCCATAAACTCTAAATCTTACTTAAGAGCAGATTAAGCATAGTTATCTTATTTGTTATTTGACTTCCTGCTATGGTCATTACAATATTTTGTCCATGAAATGTATGGGGTTTGGGGTTCTGAGGAGGTAGTACAGTTGTTCTTGAACATGCAAATTATTAAGTGCTGTAATTTCTCATTTAGGAAGTATGAAATCTCTTCTATGATACAGCTCCTTGCAGGGGTGAAATGCTACCGGTCCGCTCTTACCTGTCGGTCGCCGTAGAGCCTGTCGCCAAGGTAGCGCGAGGCGCCACCCACCCGCCCGGACGCCGCCATTTAGGTTCTTTTACCCTCTGCGCATGCGCAAAGCGTTCTGTGCATTTGCAGAGGGTAAAAGAACTCAAATGGCGGCGTCCGGGTGGGTGGGCGGCGCCTCGCGCTACCTTGGCGACCGGCTCTACGGCGACCGACAGGTAAGAGCGGACCGGTAGCATTTCACCACTGGCTCCTTGGTATATGAATAGGAACGTACAGAAATCTCAGTGGCAGGGGTAAAATTCAGGATGTTCTGACAGGTTCTGGAGAACCGGTAGCGGAAATTTTGAGTAGTTCAGAGAACTGGCAAATACCACCTCTGGCTGGCCCCAGAGTGGAGTGGGAATGGAGATTTTGCAGTATCCTTCCCCTGCCACGCCCACCAAGCCACTCCCACAGAACCATTAGGGAAAAATTTTGAATTTCACCCCTGCTCAGTGGGTGGGACTATTACATAAATAAATATATACCTATGTGTTTAAGTACATGTGGGAATTGTGATTTAGGACTTTGAGGTAATTCCACATGATTGGACCAATCAAATTCCTCACTCAAAGTATTACCTCAAAGCATGTCATCAAGCAAAATAATCCTTCTCCCTGGATCACATTATTTCAATGTTGCACAATTTTCCTCTAAACTCATCTCTGGTTCTTCCATTATTATGATTCACTGGAACATAACATGCAACTATCATCATTCTATGGATTCCTCCTTTCATATGCATCCACAACAATCCAGATGACACATGTTCATACTTTCTGACATGCATTTTAGTTCTTTCATTCATCATTAAATCTACACTATTACTTCCCAGGAATATTCATCAGTTCCATTCCACAAGATTAGAGCATCTTCACTGAGTTTTATTGCATTCTGTCCCTTTGTCTTAGAATTTTTTTACAATAGAAAAAATATATCTTTATAATATATCTATTTTTCTTAAATGTGCTAGTTCATGCTCCTTACTATTTACTCCTCTTACATTCTAAGCCACAATCTTCCATATGCCAAACTTGTCATATTGTCATAAGGATATTGACTTTTGCCACCTATCATTGCTTTTGTCAAAGTTTTCATATAAAACTTTTAGAAAAATAGAGACAATACAAAATAGTTTATAGATCTAGCCAAAGTTTCTTCTCTTTCAAAAACCCTGGTGGAATACGGAGCTACAGGATAGAGGCTTGCCCTGCCCTCCCTGAAATCCTCTAGGACAGTGATGGCGAACCTTTTTTTGCTCGGGTGACAAAAGGGTGCGCGCGTGCCCACACCCATAATGCAATGCCCTCCCCCCACGCATGCGCACACAACCCCCCTCGCTGCCACCCCCCGCACATGCGCGCAGACCTCACTGAAGCCTCTGGACTTCCAGTAGGCCCATTGGACCGTTTTTTGCCCTCCCCAGGCTTCAGGAAAGCCTCCGGAGCCTGTGGATGGCGAAAAAGAGTGGAGGTGGCGCAGTGGTTAGAGTGCAGCACTGCAGGCTACTTCAGCTGACTGCTAGCTGCAGTTTGGCGGTTCAAATCTCACCGGCTCAAGGTTGACTCAGCCTTCCATCCTTCTGAGGTGGGTAAAATGAGGACCCAGATTGTTGGGGGCAATATGCTAACTCTGTAAACCGCTTAGAGAGGGCTGTAAAGCACTATGAAGTGGTATATAAGTCTAAGTGCTATTGCTATTGCTAAAAACAAGCCCAACAGGCCTACCAGAAGTTTTCCGAAGTTTTCCCCAGATTTCCAAACTTCCGGTTGGCCCGTTGGGCCGTTTTTCACCATCCACAGGCTCCGGAGGCTTTCCTGAAGCCTGGGGAGAGCGAAAATGGCCTCCCCCCCACCCTCCGGAAGGCCGAAAATCAGCTGGCCAGCGTGCACATGTGCGCTGGAGCTAACATAGGGCAAAGCCTCGCGTGCCCTCAGATATGGCTCCGCGTGCCACCACGCGTGCCATAGGTTTGCCATCATGGCTCTAGGACTTCACATCCTGGCCCACTTCCTGCTTTGTAGTAGTAGCTTGTAGTTCCTTCAGCCTTGTAATTCCTGCTCCTACTAGGTATCTTACTTCCAGAGGGCACCAAAGCTGTTTGTGAGAGAAAGGACTTTCACAACCTGTGCTATCTTTGTCATGATTAAAAGTTTCAAAATTCAAAAACTGAAATAATTTCTAAAATACTACTTCCTGGCTATACCACATATAGATCTGTAGTTAGAGGATTCACCTCTTCCTTCTCTTTTTTGGAAGACAGACCAATCTCACAAGAGATAAATAAAGTTAGAGTTTATGGAAAAATGATTTAAAGGCCCTGTTCATATATTCATAATATATCAAATTTAACACTGAAAGAATTACAGTGCTGTCAATGTACAGAATATAGCTCCCAGTAAACTAATGAACAAAATAATCAACAGGAAAATACCATGGCCTTGGTTAAACCACAAGATGGTGCTAGTTTGCTTCAAAATTTGAAAAAAGCTCTGGAAGAGAGTGGATTCAAATGATCAGTGATTAATATACAATATTGTTCTAAATAAATAACATGTCTTCATATCCACTCTGTGTGAAAGATAAAGGCTGGAATTGAACACAGTACACTGGCGGGTACTGAGAAATAACAGGAAGCCATGCCACCTAATAGCACAACAGACAAAACAGGCATTAAATCAAATGCATTTCCAGGCTTGTCTTGTGTTACCTATTTCTACAGAGATGGCAGCTGTTAGATAGTGGGTAGAGATGACAGGAGACAGACTTCCAAAACAGCTCTTTATTTCAGCTCTTGTATCAGCAACCAGCAAAGAGCAGTCTGACAGCTTGCCCTTTTATAGGGAGCTGTCAGACAGACCAGCCAATAGCGTTTGAGCTTTTTCCCGCTCAAACGCTGGACCTGGTTGGAACCATGTAACACAGTTTAAACAGTTGGAACATAACACCAGCTTCTGAAGCAGAAGCCCCTTTGCATATCCTCTGGCACTCCAGCTTCTTGGAGATTTCAAACATTAATCAAATGCTGTCACGAAAGATGTTAGTGTGACACTTGCCCCAACCTTATTCACAGCCCTTTCAAGCTAGGCTCTTAATTTTAAAAGGACCAACCTTTTTTTTTTTTGCAGCACGGAGAGCACCATTATTGCCCATATCATTAAAAACAACCTTAAAACACCAAAATGCAGCAGCAAAAGTGGGAGAAAAGAGAACATTCTCTCTTCTGGTGACATTGTTTGTGACTCCTAAACCATAGTAAGAAAAAATTATCATTTGTCACTTGGTTTAGAGCAGAGTTTTTCAAACCCGGCAATGTTTAAATGTTTAGGATGTGTTGTAAGGAATATCCTTCTGGGTTCGGTTCCAAGTGGGGAAAAAGACACTGGATTCCTGGAAGTTGCTTGGAAAGAAGGTTTAATGGTGGACAGGAGCACATGGCATGAGTTCCTGAACAGAAAAGGTGGATCACATGCTTCCAGATGTTGGGTGAAGAGAAAAGGGGCCGAGATGCTGAGAGTTCCTTGTTTTATGCCCTCTCTTGTGCCCTGTCGGGGGGGGGGGGGGCTCCTGCTCCTGTCTCCCTTGCAGTAGGTCTGTCAGGCGCAACTTGTGCCCTGTCGGGGGGGGGGGGCTCCTGCTCCTGTGCAAGAAATGCACTCTGATTGGCTGCCAGACTCCCATGGGGCCATGCAGGGGCAACTCTGTAGGCTGTGTTTTTGAGTTCAAGTTTGGCTGAGCCTTGCTGGGTGATGGTGTAATGAAAGGGCTTTGGGCAATTCCTAATATGGCTCTGTCTGAAGGAGGTAGATCTTTGTTATGCAGAATAGACTGGTCCAGGCTATTAACAAAGATGGGGGGTGGGATGAGTGACCTGGGCCATTCCTTGATGGCACATTGACAAAGTTGGGGGCTACTAAGAGTGAGTCTTTTTTCTGCCTAAAAGCATGTTTCCAGGGATATTCTATATAATATTCTGCCTTTTTAATTTTTCCTAGGATATTTCATTTTTCTAGGAGAGGGATGGGTGCTAACTTCCTACAGATGTGTGTTATCTAAACTCTCAGAATTCTGAGAGTGGAAGTCTACAAATCTTAAAGTTACCGAATTTGAAAAAAATATTTTCAGTGTGAGAAACAGATTTCAGTAGATATAAGTGCCAAACAAAAAAATTTTAGTGTGATGTTCTGTGAATTCGGTAAATCAATAATTCGAAAAGCAAAAGTGTTTTGCAAATCCAGGCATATTACGGTATGTTGTGCATAGGTTTTTTGTCTTCTCTTTCAGTAATACATGTAATACATTAAAAAAATATCTATGAATTAAAACAAGACGACTGCATCTTCCACGATCCAAAAGTCGGCTGACACGTCAAGGCTCCGTACGGCAGCAATTTCAAGCCCCGCTGAGAGGATGAGCGACTCTTTTCTTTCTATGTCTAAGAGCGCAAACGGAAGTACTGTAGTAGAAAACTTGCCGCGGATGACGTCATCGCACGGAAGTTTGTATTGGAATGTTTTCAAGAAGTGACTGAGAACTTGAAGTATGTGGACGTGGTGGTTTTGTGAGTTTGTGGCTGCTTGCAAAAACTTCTGGCAGTGAGGCAAATACAGAACAGATGTAGGTTGCAAAATTTCTGGATGACCACCCTAGAGTAGAGGGAAAAAAAGTGGGTCTGAAACCATCAGCATCTTTTCCCAGATAGTTACCTCCAGCACATCACTTACCTGGAAGGCACATGGCTGGGGAAGACTGGGTTAGATGTTGCATATAATACTCTCACTCATGGTCTTCATGTATACTGCTTAGTGTTGTCCCTGTATGTACTTGCACCTGCAGACAATCAAAGGCAGCCTTCTAGAGGATGTGGCCACTTTAATGCTTAAGGGAGAGATGCTTTGTTTGCCCTAACCTGCTTTACCCTTTCAGTTGCTTTGCAAAGTCCTGTTTACTAATTTCAGATCCGTTGCATCCTGGGCTCTAAATTTCTTTCCATCAGGTATGACTCGGCAGAGATATTTCTCAGCACTTGCTGCCTGTGATCATATTAGCCAAAGATACCTGTAATTGAACTTGCAGGCTTTTGCAAGCTTATGGCTACTATGGTTAAACTTAGTTCCTCTACAACATGTGCATCCCAAGTTCTTTGGATCTGAAACCAGAAAGAAATTAGGCTTTTAGGATGTCTACTAGTTTTCCACCTGGAGGGGGAGAGGGAGACCATATTAATATGACAGTAAGATGAAGATGTTGGTTAAAGGATGGAGATATGCTTCTTCCCCTCAATTATATAAATCTTTTTATTCTAGAATTAGACTTCAATATTGTCTGAAATTGGAATTATGAATTTAAAGAAACTGGAAAGGGTTTACATTAAAATCCTAAAAAGTCCCAAATGTCTAGCAGACATAGAAAACCTTGCTTAGAGCCACTCTGCTAGAAAGGTAAGAAGGGAATATAGTTGACTTTTGGCATAACGTGTCCAGAGTGCTTTTAATTTTATATTCTTCCCACTAAATTCAGTGGAGCTAACACCCAAGCAAATGTAGAAAGCATTAATGAACTTTTTGAACTTTTGATGTTTATAGCAAGAAAAAATGCATATTCTCTGGTTTTTCACATGTTTTGGTAAGATGCAAAGTGAGGATAATTTTGATGCCATAAATGTGAGGAAATTAATTGGCTATCCAACTGCAGTAAACTTTTGAAATGGGAATGGTTGCCTCACAGTTTAATAGCTCACAACTATAGCCAGATTTCTTGAAGACGTGTGAATGGATCCTGGGTTATGGCTGTAGAATGATACTTGGTAAAGTAGGAGCCACAGAAATGTGGGGAATAGCAGCAGATTCCTCCACAGGTTTTTTCATTTGAATTCCAGTGGAAATTGCTATAACATCTGAGGATGAGTGAATAAGCTTGTATGTGAGAACTAAGTTTTAGTAATATGGTAATTGGATGTAAGCTATCCATAGGTAGATGGGTACCTGGTGAAGCAACAAGCTGTTACATTATCTTATTTAATTTTGATTTTCAAGATACACATATGAATCAAATTACATTTCAAAAGGGCTTAGAAGCTGAACAAAGCAACATCTTTTTTCTTCCAGATCCAGTATTGTAGATAGTGCTAAAATCATTTAAAAACAATAGAAATGTAGCTGTATTTGTACTTTAGTTGAGATAAAAGGACCCCCTATCACTGCAAGCATCCTCACATTTCTTAAACAACGTATCATTCCATTCATCTCCTTTTGCACATATGATGGAAATCAAGAGTTCATAAGGTAGTCCTTGACTTATGACCACAATAGAGCGCAAAATTTATGTTGTTAAGTGAGACATTTGTTAAGTGAGTTTTCCCCATTTTACAACCTTTCTTGCCACCAGTTGTTAAGTGAAGCACTGCAGTTGTTAAGTTAGTAACGTTATTCATCTGGCTTCCCCATTGACTTTGCTTGTCAGGAGCTCACAAAAGTTGATCACATGACCCTGGGACATGGCAACCGTCATAAATATGAACCAGTTGTCAACATCTGAATTTTGATTACCTGACCATGGGGATACTGCAATGGTTGTAAGTGAAAAACGATCATAAGTCACTTTTTTCAGTGCCGTTGTAACTTTGAACAGTCACTAAATGAACTGTTGCAAGTTGAGGACTACCTGTACAGTACAATTTAAGTAAACTTTACTGACTTTCTTTGCTATTTTACTGCTGTTGAGAAAGCTAGCATTGCAGGGAGGGACAGATATTACAAAGCTCCTCATCTGCAGATGCTGTACATCCATTTTGCTCTTTGTCTGGAGCAAGATGTTTCTTGAAATAATCAGACCTAGGGACTTCCATTATAAAGGTAAACTACCGTATTTTTTGGAGTATAAGACGCACCTTTTTCCCCCAAAAAAGAGGGTGAAAATCTGGGTGCGTCTTATACTCCGAATGTAGCCCCGCCCAGCCTCTCAAACAGAGGTTTCAGAGGCTGAAAAAAGCCTCTCAAACAGAGCTTCAGAAAAAAAGCCTCTCAAACAGAGCTTCAGAAAAAAAGCCTCTCAAACAGAGCTTCAGAAAAAAAGCCTCTCAAACGAACTTCAAAAAAAAGCCTCTCAAACAGAGCTTCAGAAAAAAAGCCTCTCAAACAGAGCTTCAGAAAAAAAGCCTCTCAAACAGAGCTTCAGAAAAAAAGCCTCTCAAACGGAACTTCAGAAAAAAAGCCTCTCAAACGGAACTTCAGAAAAAAAGCC
>QLTV01003654.1:1452478-1462977 GCA_003457575.1 Thermophis baileyi
CAACTGAATTGCGCAGGTCTAGTAGGGCTCCAAAACGCCCCGCATACCTGCGTGATTACGTATGCTGGACAGCTCCATCCAGGAGGGGAGGGGTGTTATGTTCTAACTGTTTAAACTGTGTTACATGGTTCCAACCAGGGACCTGTCCGCACAGGCCGCTGCCTCACCACCAACTGAATTGCGCAGGTCTCGTAGGGCTCCAAAACGCCCCGCCTACCTGCGTGCTTACGTATGCTGGACAGCTCCATCCAGGAGGGGAGGGGTGTTATGTTCTAACTGTTTAAACTGTGTTACATGGTTCCAACCAGGTCCAGTGTTTGAGCGGGAAAAAGCTCAAACGCTATTGGCTGGTCTGTCTGACAGCTCCCTATAAAAGGGCAAGCTGTCAGACTGCTCTTTGCTGGTTGCTGATACAAGAGCTGAAATAAAGAGCTGCTTTGGAAGTCTGTCTCCTGTCATCTCTACCCACTATCTAACAAAAAGGATGTGGCTATTATGTGTCCCATGAGAACATCTTAATACCTTTTGAAAAAGGCAAAAACAGATTAGGAAAGGTATAATGCAAAAAATATCAGAATTGCTTCTGTTGAAGCAATGGCTCACCCTTATTCTGTAGTTTTGTAAATCTGATGAATCTAGAACTATAAAGGCTTAAGGATTATGTGAATAAAGACAATCAACATCGAAAGGAATACCTATACAATATAAATTGAATGACCTAGATAAAAATATGCACTAGAAACCGACATATTTTGATCGATAACGGTTGAGAATAGTTTGATCAATATAAATAAGAGAAATATTTTGTATCATAATAGAATTAGTGGTCATCCAACAAAACTGAAATGTGATTTTAAAAACAAGATGAATTGTCTTATAAAGCACATACTAAATACAAGGTTAGGGGAATGGAAGGAATAGCCATAGCTACTTTTAAAATACTTAGACTGGAAACAGTCATTGACTAGACACAAGCAACGATCGTAAAGCATTAATTTCCTTGGCTGTTACACACCTCCTTAGTACTTGATTATAAAGTTTACATTGGTCTACTCCAGAAAGGTTGCATACATGCCTTGTAAAGAAGCTTCTTCCATGCAGGCCCTCAAGGACTGGTCTAAATTTCCTGTTACCTTCAATGTGCTGTTCTTGTTATGACATCTTAGTTCCAGGGTGCTGGGTCAGTGATTCCTTGCCTTTCAGGAATTCCACTCATAGGTGTTGCAGTCTTGGCTATGTCTTCAACAGGTTGGCTCTTCTTTGGCATGAGTGTTCATGTCATGCACCAATTCTTAGGCTCTTGGTACAAGTCTTCATTTTAGTAGCATTTGCTTCTTGTACTAGCAAAAGCTGATGATTGAAGCAGAGATCCCACACAATAAGAAAGCTTCTTTCACTGTTCCAGTCTCACATGGTCCCTCATCAGCATCTGCCTCTTGTCACCAACTGGTTCTCTGTGTTGTGAGACAATAGAAGCTTGCATCTAAGCTTCTTGTCTTAACCCTTGATACACACTTTTTCTCCAAGAGCGATTGAGACCTGGGCTTATTATTAGCTTCTTTTCTTCATCCCCAGCTTAAGGTACAAATAACAGGATTTAATTTTTCTAACTTGATAAAGTCGTTGACCAGCATTTAACTGTTTCATACTACTTTGCTCTTCTGGCTTTCCCCCCTCTTTAGATATTCTGGAAATTAGGCAGGAATCCAGGTGGAAAGTGGATGCTGAATATATTACAGTATTTAGGAAAAATAGAAAAAAAATATTTCTGGTACCCTATTCTCAAGATGGTGATTCCTCACTGGTCCATTTTAAAATCTTTTCAATATTTAATAAGGAATTTAGATTTTCTGGCTTAAATGGCTTTAAATTTTTTGGCTTGCAAATTCTATGTATCTACAGTCTTCTTCTGTAGAATATCAAAAGTATCAGAGACTAGAAAATGAAATTATTTTCATAGGCAAATATGATAATTATTAAATCTGGATGGCCTTCGTCTTTTGAGGCCTATTTATTTTGCTGAGCTCTGAAACCAGGAAGTCCCTTTGTTTAAAAAGTTACAGTACAGTGTGAAATCTAAGTTCAGAATCTGAATCTGAAGATGTTCAGGAGAAGCTCCTGAAATGTACAGTCTGGCATAAAACCCTTTACATTCTTTACTGAGGCTTAAAAGCAATCTATTTACAATACTGTTTGTCTTGTTTTCTTTCTTCCTGCTTCCTTTGTATTTGTTCGCACATGAAATGGACAGACAAGATATAACACTGCCCACCTGTCCTTGAAAGTAAACCTTCTGCCAGCCTGGTGTTCAAGCGATATATTGAGCTACTACAACTTCTATGTTTCTCAGTATAAAAATTGTCCTTCAACATATCTCCAAGTCAGGGAAAGTTGACACTTCAAATGAACCCTGATTAGTTTAACATCAGCTGATAGAGTTAGAGACCAGTCATTGCAGGATGCCAAAATGTCTGACTGCCTTCGCAGTGTTTATTGCTTATATACAGTTTTACAAGCAGCAAAAGGTAACAAAGAGCAACAGCATTTTCATTGGTGAATTCTCCTTGCCAATCCTTAAGAACATCCTACATCCTGTTAATACAACCTAGATGAGATCACGTACCAGCCAGAGATAGTGCCCTGCTTCATCCAGGCAGTATGAACGGGGTGAAATCATGGGAACTGAGTGAGATCATGTAGGTACTTGAGGCCCTTCTGAGGTAGGCAGTTTGCTGCACACAACCTCCAAATGACCTCCATCTCTACAATCATCTTAACCAAAGATTGCAGAGAGGTCTGCAAAGAAGGGGATTCATACCTGAGAGAGAGTGTTACCTTGATTTGGCTCAGGGCTAAAATCATTGCCCTTTTTTGTATTTTAGCAGATCTTAGCTGTCGAATTAAGTAAGATAGAAAAAGTAACTTCACATGTTGGCAATACATACGGCATTGGAGTCAAAGCAATGGGGTGGTCATTTATAAAACCACTGGTAGTCAAAAGCCACAATTAATGCATTTTTTTTTAAATCAGAAGGATATATTTTAGAATAATTATGTATGGGGATCTAACAGCAGATAATGGATTTAGTGGATATTTAGTACAGCACATAAGAATGAAAGAAGTATAATTAATCCTCCCCCACTGCTTCTCAAATAAGAGATCTCATTTATCCCAGGCAATTGTTTAATAATTTAATCAGAGGCTACTGGAGGTTTCCCTTGCAGAAGCAGTGAGCAGAAAGAGAAGGCTTCTGATCCAGACACAGCCTGACAGCATCAGCTCAAACCCTCCCCTCCAACCGGCATAGAACATGAGATCACTGTTAAAACTATATGGAGATCAGGCCTATTTAAGGCAGATTGCCAGCTAAGCCACATGATTGGAAAAACCAAAGTACTAAATCTAGTACTAAATCACTGGAAGGTGGATCATGATAGAAGATAAGTCTTTCCTGCCCCCCCCAACACCCCCAAATCTTTTTCTGCTAGTGTGATTGAAGTTTGAATTCTTGAAAAACAAACAGTTGAGCCCCGTGGATGTTAAATTATGGGTACAGTATTGACATGAAATCCATACCCATGGCTCCATCCACTCCCCCCCCCACTGATTAATTGTTTATTTATTTATTTATTTTATTTTATTTTATTTTATTTATTTGTCAAACATGTATAAGATAACAGATATAGGAATAAACATGATTATGAATACAGGATAAGGATACGAATAAATAGGGACAGTAGGACAGGGACGGTAGGCACTTCATTTAAATAGTGAAAAAGAGTTACTATATACCTACTATTTGCCTAATAATCCTCTAATTCTCTGAAAAGTTTTCAGAAGGCAGTTTCTTGACCGAAAAGAGAAAGGATAGCATGGCATGGAGGCACAGATATTTTCTGGGATGGGCTTCACTCACCTACAGCTGATTAATCACAGAAGATGCTGTTGCCAGAATCTTTTCCTGGGCCGTGTTCTTGAGTTTCCTAGGATCCTTGTGCCATATTCCTCTTCCATTGTGGTTGCTTAATGGTCAGTTTTTAGGGTATGGTCCAAAGATAAAATTGAAACCTGCCTTCTTCACTCTCTGCCTGCATATGCCTATCAAGTAACAGGTGCTAGTTCCACCTCCTTCCTCCGTCTAACACCAGATGCTTCATCTGATAGGCTTGCAACAGTCACTGACCTTTGCCCAGGCAGGTACATTCTCTAGCAGGGTGGGGTTGGAGAGACAACCTGTTGTCCTTGGAAACATTCCAGCCTTATGACGGTGTGTGCACACGTGGGAAGTGGAAATAAGGCTGGTGAAGCCAAAAAAGAAGGATGTACATTACAGGTAGAGGTAAACAATACAGGATGATAGAGATTGATGGCTTCATGCAAGACAATTGACTTTCTTCTTCTTCTTCAAGGAACTGCACAGGGGCAGTAAGGAAATGGTACAGATTAGTATCATCTTTTGTCTCTGTTGGGAAATTGGGAACTTTTGGCAGACTTCTTTAGAGTAGGAGTGGTTCTTGAGTCCTAATAGGAAGTATTAAATCTGTTTGGGGAGTGAACATATTAATTGAACAGATCACTGATGACCCCTACAAAGACTAGAACAACATGCAATGGTCATTAGAAAGTCTATAGACTGTTGTAGAAACACTGACTAATTGGGCTGGATTTGGGGGTCTGTTAAAATGCTATCTGTCCAGTTGGCAGAAAGCTATACCAGCGTAATATTTTCTGTCCCCAATGCCGGTATCTATTCTGCACTGATTGCCTGTTTTGGCTGGAAGCCAAATAGTGGTGCCCTTATTTCATGCCTGCAAGTTGATTAAACAAAGTAATTGGTAAAACCTTATTTATGACTTTGCTGCCCTCTGACTTTTCACCAGCCAGCAGCAGCCAATCATGGCAGTGATGAGAAGATGGGGCTGGGACAGGTGGCAAGCTAACAAGTGGCTTGACCTGCCTCTCCTGTTTTGATATATGTGCTACAGGAGGAAAGTGCCGAGTGCATCTGTTCAGTGGGCTTCTGGAGATGCTGAGTTTTGACAAATAGCTAGACTCATGCACTCTGCAGGAGGGCTTTGGTCTGTTGTTCCTTTGTAAAGCTGAACATGGCAGTGGCCTCAAAGCTATCTCCAATTCTCATGGACATAGGGAGAAGTGGGGAAACCCAGAAGGTGGCAGTGGAGTGGGCCCAGTAACTGACAGGCATGTCCCCAGATCAGCCTGAGCTGGCTACTAGTCCTAAATTGATCCCATCTCTCTATTGTTCCCTGACTCCGTTGCCAACAGAATGGTTGGTGAAGCACATCATATTTTAAGCCCTTTGGAACGACCACGGGTTGCTATTACTTTAAGAGGAAACTATTACTTTAGCAATGGAATAGCTTACACCTGCCTCACACAAAGACTGAGGACAATAGGAAAGCAATCTAATGGGGATATAGTAGAAAAAAAATATGTTGCCCCATATCAGGCAAATTTGTCCCATGGTTAGATACAAGTTGGGAAATGCCTTCTGAAGAGCATTCAACAAAGTTGGTAGATGGTCAAATCTCTTCTATTCTGATGGCATAGGCAAGTGACAGGGAAAGTGTTGAAACTCAAGTTGAACTTGTCTGGAAGCCCACCATCAGGGAAAATTACACTACCGGTAGTTTCTTTCATAATATTTCTAAACTATGGCAAACTCTTGGATGTTTTCTGTTTTGGTATTTTGATTTCTTGTTTGTGATTTGCAGCAACATATTTCTCTCCAAATGACAGTAGGGTTTTTTGATACAAGCACATAGACATTTTGGCATCTTGTTAAGTTCCTCCTGCAATCTAACTCTCTTCTAGCTGATATAATTATTAGTTTGATGAATATACTATAACTGAAGTTTCCAAGTCCAATTTAACTGATAGTGACTTCCTGGACACAACTATGAAGTTTTCTTGGCAATAATACTGACGTTCGCGTCCATATTTTCTTGTCAGGTTAATAACATACCCCCTCAGTAATTTTGTGGTATTGTTTTCACCACAAAGATTATGCTTTAAATCCTTTTTAGCTACCTCTCTCTTG
The DNA here is from genome assembly GCA_003457575.1 of Thermophis baileyi. NCBI lineage: Eukaryota > Metazoa > Chordata > Lepidosauria > Squamata > Dipsadidae > Thermophis > Thermophis baileyi. Next base: position 1,458,541 of record QLTV01003654.1, read on the forward strand.
AATGTTCTTGTTTAAATTACAATATGTTTTAGCAGGATATATTTATATTTAGCTTACATTGATTCCTGTTTAAAATGTAATTATTACTATGACAATACTGACAATATGAAGTGTACATTGTGTGCTCAATAATGGGAGTTACGTTCCATATACCATGGATACAAAACAACACTAGCACCTGTTCATGTAGAGAAAACTTCTTTTTGTGACATTGACATGCCTTGCGCACAAAGATTTGTTATTCTACCTTGGAATCCCAAGCAGAATTGTACATTTTGCAACAAATTTTATGAAGCCCACATTACAATTAAGCAGCAAGTCCATAAATATCTTCCCATTTGAGAACGGTCTTTTCTCTAGTGCTAGAGAGCAATTATATGGCAAAGTGCTTCATCAACATGAGTTGCTTGGCCCTTTTTTTCAATCAGGAACAGTTAGCTATTTTTGTTAGCTATTTTTAAAGAGGATCTTAGATTTCCTCTTTAAAAGTTGTATATGCACATGTAAAGACATGTGGTACCGAGAAAATGTCTCACCTAAGGGCAGCACCACAATTTGATGAAGCCAAAACGAAGCTATTTTAATATAAGCTATCAGAGGAGAATAATTAGCTAGTAATTATCAATGATAAAGTTCAATTACATCCGCTTTCATTGCAGGAAATGATGATAAATGTACAGAAGAATGCTGAATATGAATGATGTAATTTGTAAGATATTATAAAGAGCTGTGACCAGGACCTTTCTTTATAAGGTCCTTTAGCTGGACTGGAAGTTAGTCTTCTGGTTTTTAGACCAGCATCTTAACCAAACTGGCTTTACAGTGAGAGCATTTCACTGATATCCACAGACCATAATACTCCAAGCATTTTTTCATATGTGCAGAATCAAAAATCAGCATGTAAGCTATGACAGAAAGTCAAGCAATAAAAACCTAACACTTACAGGAAGATGAAGGAAATAGCATGAACCTTTAATTATTATTTAAAGTGGTCTCATCCATGTTTTATTCAAGTATTCCTTAGTATCTGGGTCAACAGAGAATTTATTACATACATAGAAGAAGCTAAAGGAAGGGACTGTGTTGGAGAACAAAAATGGCAAGAAAGAAGGGGGGAAGGGGAAAGAGTTGTATGAGTGCGAAATAAAATTGTTCTGGACAAATAACAAACACTAACATATTGAAAGTTTACGTCCCTTAGCCTGTTTCCAATAATGCCACACACAAGGGTTTTATCTCCAATGGATTCTGCTGTAAGTTGAAGCCAGGTGATCAATTTCCTTCCTAAAGCTCTGTGTATGCTTCACTTGATTTTCCAGTCCTGAGACTTGAAACATATTAACCGGAGGCAGGCAAATCCAGACTAGCTTGTTTACTGTTTCTTTAACATTCTGTCTCAAACCAAAAACTAGACACGCTAAAAAAAAAAAAAAAAAAGAAGAACAGGAAAAAGCCATCCTCCAATCACACTTGGACAAGATTACAAGTGCAGAGAGCTACATTTAGGGAATGTTTAGAAATGCAGACAGCTGAAGCATGGAGTTCTTTCTAGCCAGGTCAATGTGATTGTATATCACTAATTTTGTCCATTTCCAGAATGGGGAGCTTTCCACTTGACAAAGGCCGGAGGGCGAGGGCTTTCTCTTGCCCCTGTGTTTGCTCTCGAAGGCACTTGATTTCCAGTCTCTGCATTTGAATTATTCTCTCGGTTTCCTCTTCAAGATTCAAACGCAGAATGCCTGGACTTAGCTGCCGATCTGGGGAGGAACCTAGATGAAAAAAGAAGTCAAAAGTCAATAGAAGTCATAGACAACTTTTTTTTTTGGTCAGAAGTCAAGAAAGGTGGTACAGTATTTAGAAACTCAAGAGAAAATAGTGAAAAATACAGATGCTGCCATATATGAAATGATACAAGAAGAGGTGTGCTTACATTATCTAATAAATTGTATTGATTGGTTATTAATTAATTTTTCATTTTTGGCATCTGGAATGCTTGTACTTGTTGCATTCCAGAATATACCTTTATATATTCTGTAGCAGGGGTGTCAAACCCAAGGCCCGGGGGCCAGATGCGGCCCACAGGGTGCTTGGATCTGGCCCGTGGGGCTGCCCTAGAAACAGCAAAGGACCGGCCCGCGGTGCCTCTGCCAGCGAAAACAGAGCTCGGCAGGGCTGCGTGTGGCCCTCCTGGACTCTGTTTTCAGCTGCGATGGCCTCCTGCCACCCTCTGCCAGCGAAAACGGAGCTCGGGGAGGCTGTGCGCGGGCCCCTCGAGCTCCATTTTCATTGGCAGAGGGCGGCAGGAGGCCGTCGCAGCTGAAAACGGAGCTCGGGAGCCCGTTTTCGCTAGCAGAATGCTCAGGCCACCACAGATGCCCCCGACACAAGTGACGTCAAGCTGGCCACGCCCACCCTGGCCCCGAGGTCAAACACAACCCTGATGCGGCCCTCAATGAAATAGTTTGACACCCCTGTTCTATAGCATAAAGGTTCCAAAATAACTGGCTCTGGGAGTGCTTCCAACTAGTAAAAACGTTAAATATATCTCATTATAATGCCTAAACACACTAGAAATGCATAGTTACTGAAAGACCTCAGGGCTGTAGACTGCTAGGTGACCCATGATTAATAAATCCTTTTGGATAACTTAAAATGAAAGAAGAGTCTAGTCTACTAACCGTCATGTTCTTACAGAACACGACAAATTGTCCTTCATGGATAAGAGCTGATTTCAGATATTTTTCTGTTGAAGTTGTAACTATAAAGGAAATTGTTTTTCAACCAGAAATATCAAACTGTTTAAACAATTTTCAAGGGCACATCTTACTTAACGATGCAATTTAAGTAGTCATGCTAAAAATGATACTCTGGAGACCAAAAAGGTTGAAGTTGAGCGCCCTCACTTTCTGCCACAAGGCAGGGCATTCTCTTCTTGATTTATGCAAGATGTCACATCACATATCCTGAGGGGAGAAAACTGATGGAGATGTGAGGATAAGAAAATTAGCCTAATGGCAGTAGCTTTTGTCCTTCATCTACATGGCCCTGACTACTTGACTACAGGCATAGCATCTGTTCTGAGGGCCCTGAAGGAATTCACTGGCATAGTTTGAAGAACTGCATTCCTTCACTTGGGAAGTCAGAGAAACATGTGACTGTTCTTTTGAAATAGCAATGAGAGAATTACAAAAAAAGTGAGAGTAGGAAAGTAACTAAGGTCATTTGAAACCCTAAGGTCTTTTTCAATAGAAGATAATGTTGCTGTTCTCTTAGACATGAGTCAGTGTATGCAGTAAACTGCTTGATTCTTGCCCAGGCAGAGAGATCGACCCTGAAGTGGTATCTAAGGTATGGCATTCATACGCAAACCTTTTTTACCCTATTGGAGACTATAGCTCCATAAATGAAAGCAACATAGAAATTGTATTACAATGTGCAGAGAGAAAGTGACTTGATTTTTAAAACTCCAAATATAGGTATGCCCAAACTGTTTGAAAAGACACCTATGTAGAATTTCCTACTAATAGTACCGTGTTTCCCCGAAAATAAGACCCTGTCTTATATATTTCTGAACCCTGAAATAAGCGCTTGGCCTTATTGCCATGCACTCAAAAGCCCGACTGGGCTTATTATCAGGGGAGGTCTTATTTTGGGGGAAACAGGGTAGTTGTTGTTATTATTGTTGCTGTTATTTTTATTTGAGAACTTTTAGTGAAAACATCTTGATAGGGAGGTCTGAGTACTAGAAAAAGTTCATATTTGAGATATTTGACTTTTTAAAGTATTTTGGGTTGATTATGGCTCATTAGAATCCTGTAGAATATTTGTTCTATAACAAGGAATTTCTCTGCAGAAAGAATTGTTCTGTTACTTCAATTTCAAGGAAAAAAAAGAAAGAGATGGTTCTACCGTGTTTCCCCGAAAATAAGACAGGGGCTTATATTTTTTTGACCCCCGAAATATGGCCTCGGCCTTATTATCGGGGGGGGGCTTATTATTTTGGGGGTGCAGTAGGCGGTGAGCGTGGGTCTGCATGTCCCATCGCCCCTGCCTCGCCTCCCCTCCCTGCCGCCACCGCCTCGTGGAGCAGGACTCAGCAAGGCTTGTTGTGCCGTTGCATGCACAAACTGCAGGACTGCCGCAAACTCCATCATACTGGCACAGCTGGGGTCCTTCTGCCGTTGGTGCATGCAACGGCACAACAGGCCTTGCACAGTCCTGCTCCACGAGGCAGCGGCGGTGGCGGGACGAGTCTCACAGAGACTCATTTCTGGCAGGTGGAACATGTTGGGCCGCGAGATGCACGTCCTACCTGGGACTTGTAGCTCCGTCGCGTTCCTTGGCGTTGTGTCCACTGACGCTCCCCCGCCTCCGGCACTCGAGGGAAGCGGGAGGGAGAAGAAACTCCCGCGGGCTGCCTGAGGAGGGGAGCCAGGA
>QLTV01003654.1:1478820-1513296 GCA_003457575.1 Thermophis baileyi
TAGGGCGGCGAGGCAGGCATCAAGGCTCACCTTCTCTTCCTCGGAGGCAGGAGCGCGTTTGAAAACGCTGGCAGAGGCAGAGCCCAGAGGAGCCGAGCAGTCTCGAGGGGTATGCGTGCCCTCGACTCTCACTTGCTCTCGCTCTCCCGGCCAAAAAAGTGCACGCAGCAAAAAGAGCGCCTCCCGGCATGCCCCCCCTTTCCCCCGGAAAGTAATGGGGGGGCTTATTTTCGGGGGGTGGCTTATTTCAACGCATGTCCCGAAAAGCCCTGTTGGGCTTCTTATCGGGACATGTCTTATTTTCGGGGAAACACGGTAGCTACCAGGGAATGCCGAGAAGAGCACCCGAAACCACCATTTGAATGTATTAATCCACGCCATGCATTCGAGTGAACGAATGCCCAGTTCCAGGTACATTGAAGTAAATCCAACGCAGGGAGGAAGACCTAGAAGTTTCCTAAGAAAGGCGGCCTGAGTTCTTTCAATACAGTCCTTGAAACCTCGTATCCAAATGGGGATACCATAGAGAATTTGGGCCATATATACCGGTAGAATATATATACACATATAGAATCTACACATAGAACGCTGTAATTCTGAGGTAGCGAGATGCAATTGATATTTGAGCCACACCTGGTTTTTAGTTTTCAACGATTCCATTTCCTGGATGAATTTCTCAGTTAATTCCTTTATTTTTTCATTATAATTCATATCCTTGAGACGAAGCTGATATTCATTTTCCATCTTTAGTTCCTCTACTCGTGTTTTTAGTTCTAGCATGACCTGAGTCTGCAGGATAAGAAATTGTAAAATGTTAGTAAAAGAAATCAATGTGTAAATATTTAAATGTATACATGGACATTAAAGTAATGATTGTGCATGTTATCTATCACAAGTATAACTGGTTTCCTATATTAATAGTGTGATCCTATATTGTTATCCTGAATGGTAAAGGAACTAGCAGTCCAGAAATATGTCACAAACTAGCACGGTGGACTAGTCACGAAGGCTTTGGAAAAGACATTCAGGTGCCAGGATGTGTTTAACAAAGGTTAAAACAAAGGCAGTGATTTTTCCTGTGACACTCGATGGAAATCAGACTTTGAAAAGCAGGCTAGAAACAGGATTCACACTTTTGAACTCTGGTGTTGGAGAAGACACTTGAAAATAGCATGGAGTCAATCATCAAAGCAGAATTCTCACTTGAGGCACAGATGATCAAGGTCAGATTATCCTAGTGTGGGCACATGCAAAGAACTAACTTTTGGAGAAGTCTATAATACTGTATTGGGAAAGGTGGAAAGAAAGAGAAGAAAAGAATGACAAGCAGCCATGTGGATGGACTCGATTATAGTGGTGTTGGCTGCACTGTTTGTAGATATGAAAGACCAGATTGGGGACAGCCTCCTGAAGAAAATCTATGTGGTTATTAAGAGCTGACACCAACTTGATGGCTCATCATTATCACATTGCTATCCTGTTGCTATGGAGTATTGCAACTTATTGTTAATATATGGATTAATAGTGCAATCTTTAGAGGTCCCATTGAAATTTTCTATACATGTTTCCAGGTTAATATGAGTGTGATCTATTTGGTTACATATATCCATACAGTTTTTATGGGTTCCTGAAAAACTATGAATCAAGCAATTGCACAAATATAGGCAAAAAATAAGCCTGTTTTTTCTCTAATACCTAAAGCATTTCTTAAAAATGTGGCTTAGGAGCTAAGCTTTAGGTCATCAATGTCTAAATCTTACACTATAGACTCCATTTTAACTTCTGCTATATCTCTGCTATGGTTCAGAGTGGTGCTTATTGACTAACATTTGTTGATTCTCAGATTTATGATGATCTACACTTTTCCATTTGGAAATACATATAGTAATGATTCTCAAACCAATACCTTGAAGTTATACTGACCTTCTCTTCCATGTCTGTCCTAGTAATCAATACTTCATCAGAATATGGTACCTCTCTCTCCCTTTTCAATCCCCGTCCTTCTTTGTCATATACTTTCCAGATAATTATACATCCATCTTCTGCAGATGTTAACAAAAACTGATCATCAGATGTTATGGATATCTAGAAATTAAAAAAAGAAGCTTCCTTAACTGTGAGACTGCACTCTTAAGAGTAAGTGACTAAAAGGAAAGGCAGACAATAGTGATAGTAAAGATGTCCCTGTTGGATTCAAAAGGGCTGCTATGAAAAATGATATGAAGGGTGGTTTTCTACCTTTTCTTACCTCTGAATGGCTTTTCCATTGCAAGTGAGTACATAAAACAGGAATCATCACTGAATATCTTATTGCACTTCTACAATATTGTGCATCTTTTATATAATGAGATTCTGGATGTAAAGAAAGCTTAAGCAACTTACTGTCAGCTAGGTCTGTTTTTAAAATGTATACAGTATTCACCAGAAATAACTGCTGCTGACTCAGTCTGGAAGTCTGAGGTGCCATGTGTACATTCTAGTTTAAAAGGCATGTTCTACCAGATTCAATAAGGCCTTTCTAAGTAAGTCTGTATTATTCATGTTTAATCTTGACTTTCTCAGAAATAAAATAATAACACATTGTTATCATTGTGATCACTGACATCTGGATTCACACAGAGTGTTCTAATGCTATCATCATTTCCAAATCCCCAAGAAAAAGACCATTAGTCTAGATGCATAATGTGGACATGAATTGCAGTATAAATGCATAGGCACTAGTGTGATAATGAAGAAAGCACAGGACAGATATTTATACTCACGGAATAAAACTAGTGTTTTCCTATTCTTTATCTAAGTTTTACTGCACTTTCTAAAAATAAAAACAATCTACACTTAGGCTCTTCCTTTACTATCTAAGCAATATTCATTACACCAGCATTTTCTCTCATTGCTCAATATGCACAGCACAAACTTCTTCCCTTTCTTAAAATTCATTTCATATTAATTAGGATGTTTTCCTCACTCTAGCCAGTTTCACCTCACCCAGTGTCTAGTCTAATTTCTATCACTTCTCATGAACAGTTTCTGAACGCTTCCCCTTTCCCCTTCTTGCCTTTTTAATTAGGCACAATAACACCTAAGCAGAAAAGTGGATTACAAATCAGATCAAATCAAACCAATGCATCCATTTTACAAATAAGACAAACAGGTTCATGATATTTATATTGCATATACAGATGCTTAAACCTATTAATGCAGTCTGCTAAAATACTAAAATTTCTTTCTTGCATTTTCCAGATAAATGAGATCAGTATGGAGAGAAGTAATAATGCCAATTGTAGATTGATGAGTCATATGCACACTTTCCTCCTCGTTACTACAGAAATCTATGGTGTAATGCCATTAAATGTATTGATATGATTCATTGATGTACTGTGTGTATATATATATATANTTGGAGTGTGTGTGGATGTGTATATATGCACACACCTACACGTACACACACACATACACACAAATATATGTATATATATATATATATATATATATCTGAAAGAGAGAAAGAGAAATACTACAAGTTATCTGGTAATTTAAATTACCGTATGCATAATTGCATTATTAGGTCCTGTAGTACCTCAGCTCCATTCCTGGAGCCCCTAGAGCACCCCAGTTGATTTTCTTCTGATTTTTCTAAGGAGATTTAAGAACTTTTTGAACCTGCCTTAAAACCCCCAATACAGAAGAAAACCCAATGCAAAACAAGCTCTTGGAATTCCTAAAACGGCAAACATATTTAAGTATAGGCCCCAACCATATGAAAGCTACCTTCTGTTGCTTAAGGTGGGGGAAAAAAATCCCAGGAAAGCTCAGGCAGTCAAGGTAATACAGAGACTTTACCTTGGTGACTGGACCAGCATGAGCTTGATACTCATTGAATTCCTTGTGCACAGGTAATGGGTATTTCATGGACCGGATGGTCCCAGCAGACGTTCCAGTGAATACCATCCGCCCATTATGAGCTATCACAATGCAAGTGTAGGTAACGTCAAAAGAGGGCACTTCTCTCAGTATCTGAAACATACATAGCATTCCTTCTAAGCATTACAACTTTTGGTAATTGTAATTTGTAGATGTTTCTATGTGTAGTAATTCACAGAGTAAAGACTTATTCGGAACAGGATTCACTTTACACCAACCATATCCACCACAGTGAAAGCCTCATATCTGTTTTCCTTCCCACCCCTCCCACCCCGATCTGTGTGAAAAGACTGCACTACCTCCAGTAGTGATCTTTAGGAGGAAGAATCTATGATACCAAAAAATGATTTAATAACTGGATTGCCATAGAGAAAATTATGAAAACTAGCACCACTGGATAACCTCAACTACATAAAATTATGTATATGAAGTTATTTCAGGGTATGACCCTAACTTCAACGAGATATAATTTCACTATTCCCTATAATGTATGCATGTATTGTATGTATGCAATGGCTCACCGAAGAATCACAAATCTCCTTGATAGAATGATCAGAACCAACAGCGAAGATGACTTTTGCATCAGGTGATATTGCTACTCCACTATAGCTGCAAGACTTGAGTACGCACTCTGATTCTCTTTTGCCATTCTGGAGGTTCCATTCATATACTGCTCCATCTGTGCCGCAGGATACCAGTTTATAATCATCCATGCTCCACACAACTGACCGTACCTGAAGACGGCATGAGGAAAGGGAAAGATAAAAGGATGAGAATGCACAATATTCAGACAATTAATAAAGCAGTCTTCTGCTTTATTATTCCCATTTATTTATGTGACTGTTCATTCTGTTTTTAGGCTGGAATAGTAGTATGGGTTTTTAACCCCTGTGCTCACTGTTTACTTATGAGAAAGTCTGATGGGATCACAGCAGGTCAGGATAAAGACAGTCTGCCTTTATGTGAAAAGCCAAGGGCTGCACTCAGGGGTGGGTTCTAACTTACCTCGCTGCTGGTTCGCTTCCTCCCGCGCCGCGTGGCCGTGCCTCGTGGGCGCGTGCGCACTTTGCACGCACGCGCATGTGCAGTGCTGAAAAATAAAAAAAATCCCCCCCCCAAAAGCCGAAAACAAGATGGCGACTCATGCGCAGTGCCGGAAACTCGGCTTCTGCGCATGCACAGAGGGGAAAAAAAACCCGGAAAAAAATCCCCCCCCCAAAAAAGCCGAAAACAAGATGGCGACGCATGCGCAGTGCCGGAAACTCGGCTTCTGCGCATGCGCAGAAGAAGAAAAAACCAGAAAAAAATTCAAAAAAAAAAATAATTCAAAAAAATTTTAAAAAAAAAGAGATGGCGGCGCCCATGGACCGGCACCGACAGAACCGGTTCCGTGACGTCATCATGATGTCACCAGCAGGTTGCTACCAGTTTGGGCGAACCGGTCCGAACCGGGAGGAACCCACCTCTGGCTGCACTACAAAAAGCACTATAGGAAACCAGACAAAAACCTTGATTAATTGGATTTCCGTTTAAATATATTTACAATTAAGCAACTAATATTACTTTTCAGTCCTTCATTCAATCGTTTCCCCTTTTGTCACACTGAACAATATGCCATCACATTTTGGAGGGCTCTGAGAGGTTACACTGAAAATTTTTGAAGGCCACATTGTGCCTTGCATTCTGCTGTAATCCGAATCCAGAATGTCATTCCCCTGAATCCGAGGGGGAAGATGAACAGCTGACAGAGAGCAGGAGAGTGTCTCTGTTGGCTGTGGAGGAAACTGGGGAAGGGCAAAGTCAGGCTGGGCAGAGCAGAGGAGAGGTAGAACAAGGGTTCAGATGAAGACCAAGACCACCCGCTTCTCATCCTAGGGCACGCAGGGAAGAATAGAGATGAGAGTAACGTGGGTTGTGTGGCTTACGAGGGAGGAAAGGGCCCCGATTCCCTTTACAAGGCACACCTGGGGATGGAGTTTAAAGGAGAAGCAAATGGGAGGGGCGGTTGTCGGGAACAAATGCTGAGTTCATCTCGTGTTAACTGCTTTATCTGAGTTCCTGGCATCCTCCCAACTGGTTTGATTTACTGCCGTGCTACTTCACTTCTGGAACTCCTTATCTTGCTTGCCCTGCTGGATCTAATTACCTTATCTTGCCTTGTTGGATTTATAGTTGGAAGTTTTCTGCTTATAACGATTGGACTGGAGTATTTTCAGCCAAAGGCTGTTACAGGTTTGTGGGAGACTTTTTCTCTAGACTGGAGAGTAAAAGGGACGTTGGGGGCAAAGTTGGAGCTAATAAAGGGACTCGTACTTATTCTCTGGCTGTGTTGCCTTTGTGCCACGCCCCGGGTCATGACACAGAATTAGGGAGCTCTAGGCTTCACAATTATTCTATAAATTATTATTTATGATGACAAAGTACTGTTTCTCAGTGAAATTTACACGATACATGTTTAATTTGACACATGCATTTCTAATTATGTTATTTGGTTTGGTCTGATAATGTTTTTCGCAATGTTCATATTTAAATTTATCCTGTATACAGTATTAGTGCTTTCTTCCTCCTGCAGGGTTCTTGTCTGAAACAGAAGAGGAACTGAAGGATCAAGCCCAGGAGGAACTTGGAAAGAAACTTACACATTCCAGTGGAAGGAGCCAGCCCAAATACTTTAAAGGAAATACATTAGCTGCTATTGATCAACTGGAAGAGTCTCTTTCCCTCCTCCCTGCTTATAAAGAGAAAAGATTTATGGAAGTTCATATTCTTCACTTCCAACTTGGAGATAGGTTCCCTCTTTGTGTGTGCATTTAACTTGCATTTTACCTATCTTATAGCTCTAATCACTGACCTTACCATTGTGTCCTTTCAGATTTATGATATTGTCAAAACTTATGGTAGAGTAAATGTGAATCACATTTCCATTAACTGCTGCGAACAGATGACCACCTGTACTGAAGGTGCACTGAAGAAAGAAGCAGGAGACTATGAGAATCAGTAATATATATATAAGTTGGAAATTATGCAGAAAGCAGCAACTAGTAATCCTGTACCCCTTTGATTGACAGATAGAGCTATTCTTTCAGTGTCCCCAAACAAGCAATTTTGTTCAAAAAGCTAAATTGTGTCTAGGAACATCCAAAAATGTATTCAGAGTTCTTATAAAACCTGTCAAGGAAATGATCTATACACTAACTTTTTGGCACATTAAATATTCAATATACTTTAACATCCCACAAGTGCTTTCAAAACAGAACTTTTGAGTTCAGGACCCTATTCAAATTAGTAGAAGGGTTACCCACAGCTGCAAGGCTTGCCTCCATACTTTAAATATACATTATCATTAATTAGCTATACCATGACAAACCCTAATCAAATCAAAGCTTACTCACTTACTAAGGATCTGGCTAGGATTTTGAGTGCCTTTCAAATAAAAGAAAGTTATCTAAAGCCTTTCATTTTGTCAGAAGATATTAACGGTTTACATTTCACATTGATCCATACTGTAAATTGTTTGCATTGGGTTAACATATTGTGTGAACCTACGGATTGTCGCTTGTAAACCACTGTTATATCACTGCATGATGGTTGAATCCAGTTACTATGGTCTACTCATCAAACAATATACAAAGAAAAGCATGCTTAAGCATAGTGTGTGCAATAAACCAATACTTTGTGTGCTCTGAGTTATCTGAATTACCATTCCAGAACTAACTTATTCTTTTGTCACCAAAATATTTTCCACATGTCTTCCTATAATCATTTAAGTATGATGAGAGACAGTTTGGTGTAGTGGTTAAGGCACTAGGCTAGAAAGCAGGAGACCATGGGTTTAAGTCCCACTATAGTCATGAAAGCCAGCTGAATGACTTTGGGCCAGTCACTTTCTCTCAGACCAACCCACCTTACAGGGTTGTTGTTGTGGGGAAAATAGGAGGAGGAAGGAATGTTTGATATGTTTGCCACCTTACGTTATTTGTAAAAAATAATAATAAAGTGATACAAAGAAACAAACATAAAATGATTCTTAATATTGCCTGCCCAAGTTGTCACATGAGCCAGCACCTGCTCCAGACTGACTAATTAGAAAGTAGACTTATGTAGCAGACTAGAACTAAAATCATAATAACAGGAAATTGGACATCAGAGATATTTTAACTATTTTCCTTGAATGTTTTGTATTTTAGAAAGGTATATTCCCTGAATGCAGACACGTAGCTTACAAATACAAACTACACAGTACACATTGCTGTCTAACAAGTTGGCCTCATTTCAATCTGCTTATAAACTTTTCTCTGTGATTGTGCTTTTGCATATTTTCCACACAAGTTTCTATATCAGTACCTTTCCCTAAATCCTTACCTCTCGGCATCCTCGTACAGTGAAGTCCTTAAAAGTCCGGATGTCATCAATAAGTAAATTCATCAGTCGAAGTTTGTCAGCAAAACCAACCAAAACACACAGACCACCAGGATGAAAAGCAAGTGCATATGCCTCTTCTTGGTACTCTTTATATAAGTCGAGTGTGCTGTAGCAGGATCAGCCATGGCAATTAATGTACAACACAGTTAAAAAAACAACCCTACAGCTGGTGCTATTCTTGACCATACTTTATGATGAAATACTGAGAAACCAAAGAGAAGGGCCATAGGGTCAAAGACTAAACTATCCAATTCAGTACATGTAAACAAGGTAGCAAAAATAATATCACCATAAAAGAAGCAATTCAGTACATCTGAGGATTTCATGCAGTTGGAAAACCAGTTGTTTAGAGAAAGGTTAAAGCTCTATTCCTAAAACCAGCTCAGTTTTTTCCCATTTATATTTGCTTTTACATTTATATTTTAATTAATTGGCACATTTAGAACTGCCATTACTATGTCTGACAAAAGTGATATAATTTAACAGATTCCATCTAATTGTTAAATTACCATACATTGATAGGCTTATGGGAGGCATCGTTGCCTTATATCCTCCATTCTGCTGTGGCTTCTGAAGATATATATTATAATATAAAGTAGGAGATGTATACTTAATTTCATATTTACTTGAGGAATTTACTTAGTAAGAGAAGGGTTTTAAGAAGGCTACTTATTTAGATATGTGGCACCTTCTGACTGTAATCATTATAAAAGTTACATAAGATTTATTTATGCTCATTTTGTAATGAAGTGGACATAATCAGTTTTTAGCAGCCTAGCATTCTCTAACTTCCAAGAGAAGAATTACATTCAAAATAAAGAAGGAACAGAGGACAGTGATATGTATCAGATGATGATTTTGTACAAACAAGGAATGCTTTCAACTCTTTGTGGTGTAACCTAGGCTATGAGATTTTAACTCACCCCTTTGTTATCTTGCGCTGTGTCAGAAGACTTAAGAACGTTTTAATAATAATATGCAATACAACATAGGTATTATAAAACATTAAGTGGGAATGGTCAGCTCTTTGAACAAATTCTTTCTATGAGCAAAAAAATTAGGAATCAAGCTAACCCAATATTTTACATAATAGTTTTGAATATTTTTATAACATTCTATTTGCATTATCTGACATAATGAGAAACAATATGAACATTTCACCATATTACCTAAAAAATATTTGTATTTTTTTCTAATTTGGACAGCTCAAAATACTACATGGATTTTTGCCTGGATTTAAAACCGTTATACAGATAATAATCCTTTCCTAAGCTACCATCATAAAACTAAACATAGTGCCAGTGACCCATTTCTACTGCAACCACATTATTGTAATGGGAACTTGTTTTCAGAACTATAGAATCATAGAGCTGGAAGGGACTTTGGAGGTCTTCTAGTCCAACCCCCTTCTCAAGCAAGACAGCCTATATAGATAGTCCTTGATTTACAACAGTTTATTTAGTGACTGTTCAAAGTTACAACAGCACTAAAAAGTGACTTTGACCGTTTTTCACATGACCATTGAACATTCCCATGGTCATGTGATCAAAATTCCGATGTTTGGCAACTGACTCATGATGGTTGCGGTGTCTCAAGATCATGTGATCACCTTTTGCAACCTTCTTACAAGCAAAGTCAATGGGGAAGCCAGATTCACTTAACAACAATGTTACTAACTTAACAACTGCAGTGATTCACTTAACAACTGTGGCAAGAAAGTTCGTAAAATGGGGGCAAAACTCACTTAACAAATGTCTCACTCAGCAACATAACTTTTGGGCTTAATTGTGGTTGTAAGTTGAGGACTACCTGTACTATTCCAAACCAATCTTTCTCATCTTTCTCCTCTTTTCATTTTTCCTCTTTTCTCTTCTTCTAATCTTTCCTACTATCTTCCCCTATTGGTATCTTATGATTTATCACTTGTTGTTTGTATCTTATGATTAATTATTGTAACTATGACTTATGACCTATCACTTCATTGTTTTATTGTACACTGAGAGCTTATACACCGGAGACAAATTCCTTATGTGTCCAATCACACTTGACCAATAAAGAATTATATTCTATTCAAAAAAAATGGCTGTCCAATCCTAGCAAGTACATGCAATTTTCATTTGTTCTATTATATTGCTCACTTAGTCAAAAGACACATGCAATAACCAAGAAACCAGGCCTCCTTACTTTGTTTCATAATTCCAGATACGGACAGATTTGTCCAGTGAACATGTAGCAACAAGTGGTTTGCGCATGCAGGTATCCAAGCCAGTAACAGCAGAAGAGTGTATTGGGAAGTTCAGGTATTCAAAATGAGCCGTCTCTCCCTTATGAAACATCATATGTGTTATCGAACAAATACTTATATGATAGTCTAACACTAAATCTACCAAGCATTCTCAATGGGATTAAATATACACCAGATCTATCAGAACAAAATGTGCAATGACCTTAGCTTTTAATTATCATCAAAAAGGAGAAAACAAGGAAATTATAGCAATGTACTTCAGCAGATAGCTAAACCTATCTGGACTTAGTTACTAGGTCCAGGATCAAATCTTGGTGGGGCACCTCTGGGAAATTCCAGGACTTGTGCTACGAGGGAAGTAAACATCCTTCAAAAAAAAAAAATGCCAATGCCAAACCATTTCTACCCCTTTGCCAAGAAAATTGCATGGGCATGTCCATAAAGTCGCCAGGTTGACTTGAAGGAGACTTCACATATTTATATTGTACCTGAATCTTCACAAATTACCATCAAGTAACCTAGCTAGAAACAGCCACTTCTAAAATAGCTGCATGTTTTAAACAAATTAAATTACTCAAAAAATGAAAAAGGTTTTCAACAAATATCCAAGCACAGTATTAAAAGAATCCTAATAGATGTTCAAGCAGAAAGCATATTTCATAATAACCCTCTTATTGGAAAAGTCTAGTCGTGGATACCTGCCAATCTGTTCTTATATTGAAGAGCTGTCAACCTTAAACTGGAATCTATTACGAGTGGATGACTCCAGCTCAAAATGTTTAGGGCTTTAAAGACAAGAACTAGCAATTTAAGTTGAATTCAGAAATAAAATGCAGATGTACGAACAAAACAATATGCCCCAATTTCTGGATTGTAAAGAGCTATTTTTATTGTTATACAGCCAATTACCTGAATTTCTAATCGTCTTTAAAAGCAGTGCGTCTAGCCATTTTTCAAAAGTTGCCTCTTGCCCTAACCTCATTCCATATTAAGGTATGATTGGTGGATATTTTTCTGCAAACTGGTAATACTTAGTGGGATGGAAGGGGAATTTGTAGAGGCTTCCTTAATATGCCCAGAACACTATAATTATATTTGTTGGTACAATACCTGTAACAGGGTAGGGATCTTTAGTGGGGGCAGCAAATTTTCTGCTCACTGAAAGTGTAGTGAATAATATTTTAACTCAACCATGAGGATGTGTCTGATGCACACTTATTAAGAGTGTTTTCTACATTGCAGAAAAACATTTTTAAATGTTGCCTGTGTAGTACTTCTTTTCATTGTTTGGAGTGAACTTATTATTTATTTATATTTCTAAACCTCCCATCTCCCTCAGAGGGGGGGCTCTGAGATAACTTACTTTAGTTAACTCAGCTGATGACATGGAAAGATAATACACCTGATTTTTATTTGTGCTGATGAGAAGTGTCTCTTCTGCAGGGCTGAAGGCAATACACACAACCTCTTGTTTATCTGATTGGTTTGGATCACTGCTGCATGGATCTTGAGAAATCTATAAAATAAAGTAACCATGTTAGACTTTGTTTCCTTAAATATATGCCTACAGCAATTCTGCAAAAAAATAGTAATTAAAAACACATCTTAAATAGCAATAGCACTTAGACTTATATACTGCCCCACAGTGCTTTTCAGCATTCTCTGAGCAGTTTACTATGTCAGCATATTGCTTCCAACAATCTGGGTCCTCATTTTACCGACTTCAGAAGGATGGTGGCCTGAGTCAACTTTGAACCCCCTCAAGGATCAAACTCTGGGCTGTAGGTGGAGTTTGCCTGCAGTACTGCATTCTAACCACTGCACCGCCATATTTAAAACTTGAATATTGATCCCTATGGGATGACTAATAATCACAGAGCACAATTCATTTGTGCTACAAATAAGCAGAACAGTTTTCTCTTGAGTGTGGTCCTATGACAAACCATATATGATGGACCAGAACTAGGTGAGAGGATTACATAACAACTTTGTCATTATCAAACACTATAGTATGCTTTTTGTTTGGCTTGGCAGCATCCCTTTCAGTCTTCTCTTTCCAAGCATCTGGTTTTACTAGTCTGGTTTGGGAAATAGTGTTTCACAGTAGCAAAATGAAGGATTATACCCTTCATAACTTTTACGTACCCGAATCTCTCGACTTTCTCGGTAACCATCCTTCTCATCTGACTTCTCAAACAGTAAAACAATACCCGGACCAGCAGAGCAAGCAAATCCCTTGGAATATGCAGCAATAGCAGTGACTCGGGGCAGAGAGGCTTGCTGCTGCCCTTCAGTTTCAGAAACTGCCTCAGTAGAGTACTCAGGGGAATTAGTAACAGGAAATTCAATAAGGCTTGAAAAGTGAATGAGACAAAGAGAGCAATTGTTAAGAATTTCAAATATATGTTGTGCAGTGTGTAAAAAAAATATTGTGCTCCTTTATTTTAAGATAGTTGTCTTCCCAATATGTGATTTTAAAGTTACTGTGCTGTATACTTTTCTAGGATTTAAAGTATGGCTTATTTTCTGAATAAATAGAGTTTACAAACTCAAAGATTGGAATTTAGTACATTAGAGGTAGATTCCAAACCAAGAACATTTCCTGGAAGCAAACATTTAATGATATCTTTAAAATACTCAAAGATAATAACTTGATCAAGGTTGTCGTACAATAATAATCATAATATAGCTTTATCAGAAACTGGAGATTTAATCCAATTGTTGAATCATGCTTATTTTTGATCTTTGATTAAACAATTTGCAGAAATCTCACCTTTCTGATTCTAGAACTGGTTCTTCATTCAACATTTCAGTGGTTGGCTCTTTCCGCTCAATACTTGTCTCCCACCGTAAATCACCAGAATCAAATAAATAGAGTTTGCCTGTATCAGTACCCACAATCACTTTATCTTCAGACAGCCAGGAATGGGACAAGTAGTTTTGGGGCTCTCCCCGTAAGAAATTGGTCTGCTTTAAGATTCCTTCTGTGTATTTGTATAGCTTGAAAATACCATTTCCTATGACACAGACTTGAGTATTATCCTGAGGATTGAAGCTCACCTGAAAAGAAACACACATGCAAGATCATTTAATAATTATTATTGTATGTGCAATTCAACTAATTGATTTAATTCATTAAAATCAAGAGCAACACAATTCTATTATATTTAGTGTGTATATATGCATATCTTAACCTTACTATGCAGTCCAGACCAAGAAATCCACAGGAAGGCTAAACTTATTTTTATTGGGATTGACTATGTTAATAGAATCTTGCAAATGTAATTATTCAGTGCCCCTTCCTCCTTCTTATACTCCACTGAATTAGGAAAGTACCAGTATCTACCTGAACCACTTCTGGATGTTAACTCATGGTTCTGGACCTAAAAATGTTTCAACCCACCTTTGCCTTGGTATAATTGTTCCTTTTTTAAATAGTAATGTCATTAACATTATTGAATTAATTTATTTATAACAATTAAATATATAAACTGAAAAAGATAGAAAAGTAAAAAGAGTAGAAGTGCAGAAGAGAGAAAGGGAAAAAGAGAAAAAGAAAATTAAAAATATAGCAAAGAAAAAGTATTCATGTGACTTATCATCTCCATCACAAGTATAAACAATTTTGTAACACCTTCGCTTAAAATAAATTATTGAAGAGCCAATCTATTCATCAGCTCTTCATTCTGCCAGTGTTGTTGACTCCACTTTACAAAGCCATCTACAGTCTGCTATTTCTTCCTTCAGATGCTGCCTTGGTACCAGTTCCTGTATATTTCTGTCAAGGTCATTTTTCCTACTCTCTACACCATGTATATTTATTAGATTTGTATGGCACCAAATCCAGATTGATTCATGGCAGCTTTTTGTGTAAAGATAGCTAAATAAAAAACCCATAAACAAAAATGAATATGGTATGGATATTATAGACTTATAATGAGAGCCAATTGTTCCTAAAACATAGAAGAAAAACCAATTATTTAGAATTTTAAATTTTTAAACAATATAAGAAAGATGTTTGCCTGACCTCTGTTACAAGAGGAGCAACCTTATGCAAATTTCCACTTCTAGGCCAGTTCCTAGTCTGGAAGCCAGTTTCCTACACATACTGAACCTCAGGTTGCTATTAATTGGTGCTAAGTCCAAGTGTAATAAGATCACATCCATATATGATATGGTGATGGATGAATGGGCAGACCTAGAATTATCCCTGAGGAGTGGTTCGGCGAAGGCTTCATACTCAGTCATGCAAGTTGATTACGACTTTATGTCATCAGACTTTTTTTTCCTTTTTGTTCAGCATATTATATATTTTTTTTCTTAGCCTGAGAACCTTTACACTCTCTTGAAAAGGATGTCTTTCAAATATTTTAGACATTATTGTTCCCCATTTATTTAAAAGCAAAATTGTAGCGGTCATTCTACATATAACTTGATTCAGTGCTAGAAAACTGATTACCCACAACTTAAGTATAATGATTGCATTAAAATATTTTATTAATTATTTTAATAAAAATAATGGCTTTTAATTAAATATTACAACAATGATAATAAAAATAATCATTTTTTTCCGAGTCCAATAGCATCTTGTGGGAGATAAAAAACTAACACAAAAAATAATGACAAAAAGATGTGAACATAAGAATTTTAGGCTATAAAGATTTGACAACATTATCATCACAGAATGAACAAATTATAGTAATTAAAAAATAATAGATTGGTATATTGGAAATTTAGGATAAGTAGTATGATATTTATCCTACGCTCCTTTATAGTTACATAATTCTGTGTCCATAAACTCAAATAAAAATCTCACTTTAATTGTGAGCACTATTAGTCACAGAATTATATCATGTAAGGGCTGGAAGATATTTTAGAGATCATCTAGTTAAACTGACAGCCATGTCTCCAAAACGCAAGCAAGAATTTTTGGATTAGGACCTTACAATAAAAGGAATACCATGTTTAGATCGTTATACAAGTGGCAGCAACAACAGAACAAGCTGTCCCAAGTTTGCCAATCTGCAAACTATTGAAATTTCTACCATTTGTGGATATCAAGACAAATACAGAATAGAGATAACTGGAATTGCACACTGAAGCTATCTGTACTGTAACAGATTTTTACAATACTGTATCCAGAGGGCCAACATAATTATTGACACTTAATTGTTCCCAAGATATTACTTATCTTCAACTTACTTGATAAAGAGGATTATTCTGAACATCAACCCTAATAATTGCCATTGTTCTTTGTTTTTCCCACATCCAATAGGCAAGCTGTGATTCAGGAGGTCCTGCCTGTGCGACTAAATATTTGGAATCAGGAGAAAAAGCCAGGCTGATAAATTCCTGCACAGCAAAATCAAAGGTATTCAGAATCTTCCGTTTCTTGCATGGGACGGATGACAGTTCATAAATTGTGATAGCTGGTTTATCTTGAAGTGTCTCTGAAATGGCCAGATAGCGTCGATTGGGACTTATTGCTAGTGCAAGCATCCCTTGGCTTTTTTCTGAGCCTACATAGCACACACACAAAAATACGAAATTTCTGTAAGCTTAACATCGTAATGTTAAATTTTGATTAGGGACAAAATGGCACCCAATTACAATATTATGGTTATCCACATAAATCACCTGATTTTCTAATAAACACTTTAATATATCCCCAAGTAATAATGCAATTAAGTAATTTATGATAAATCCATAAAATGCATAAATGCTAGTTCTGCATTATAATAGAGATAGAAATTGTCGACATAATTCTTGATTTACTTGCTCATCATTGGCTCATATTTAATTGTGATCATGCAAGTCACTGCCTCATTTAGATTTAACTCTAGTGCCTTGCAATTCACATTACTCAAGTGAATTGAATTAGCTTAGCCTCAAACAATTTCTCCTGTCCTTGGCATATTCACAAGAATACTGGAATAAAGAACCGCGGTGGTGCAGTGGTTAGAGTGCAGTACTGCAGGCTACTTCTGCTGATCACCGGCTGCCAGCAGTTTGGCAGATCGAATCTCACCAGGCTCAAGGTTGACTCAGCCTTCCATCCTTCTGAGGTGGGTAAAATGAGGACCCAGATTGTTGGGGGGCAATATGCTGACTCTGTAAACCGCTTAGAGAGGGCTGTAAAGCACTGTGAAGCGGTATATAAGTCTAAGTGCTAGTGCTATTGCTATAATTCACATAGGTTTAAATTACTTTAATCATATTATATACAGATCTAACAACTGTGGCTAGTTTCACAGTATTTAACTATATTAATTTAAATCTAAGGTTTAAGAATGTAACTATTTCCAATAAACAATTATTCATTTGTGACAGTAAACAGAAGATAAACAGAAGCAAAAGCATCCAATCCTGAGTACATTAAAGAAAAGCCAAAGCTTGGTAAACATTAAAAAGTAAACTGGAAGTTCATATTGCCTATATTTTTATTTAACCTGTAAAGTATATTGTAAAAGACAAAGAGATTACTGTATTTTGTTTATCAGCACTGATGATAAAAGAGCAGAATAGTGAAAACAAACTTTGTATCTCACATTTGGAAAGAATGAATAATATAAAATAGCTCTCTTTCCCCCAAAATGTTATCTCAATATGCTATTTATGAGAGCCAGTATGATTAATGTGTTGAATTATGATGTTGGAGACCCATGTTGTAATCTATTCTCATCCATGGAAGCTCACTGGTGACTTAAGATCAGTCACTTTCTCTCAGACCAACTAACACCATACATAGTTTTAAAGTTTTCAAATTTGTTAGTTTATGAGCTTATAGTGGTCCTTGACTTACAACCACAATTGAGCCCAATTGTTGTTAAACTGGACATTTGTTAAGTGAGTTTTGTCCCATTTTACGATCTTTCTTGCCTATAGTTGTTAAGTGAATCACTGCAGCTGATAAGTTAGTAACCCGGTTGCTAAATGAATCTGTTTTCCCCATTGACTTTGCTTGTCAGAAGTTTGCAAAAGGTGATCACATGACCTTGGGACACAACAAGGGTCATAAATATGAACCAGTTGCCAAGTATCTGAATTTTGATCACACGATCATGGGGACGCTGCAAAGGTCGAAACTGTGAAAAATAGTCATTAATCACATTGTTCAGTGCCGTTGTAACTTTGAACCATCGCTAAACGAACTGTTGTAAATTGAGGACCACCTGTATTTAAATCCTGCAAGTGAGGAGAGAAAACAACAAACAATATATAAGAACCATTATCTCTTTGTAAGAGTATTATAGTCAAAGGAAACAGTTTCAAGGGTTTAGAGAGGATGTCAACTTTCCCCTTCAGAGCTGAAGAAGCTTCTTGGATGAGAAGCGAAACGTCTTCAAAGAAAAACCAGAAAGTCCATTTGCCTCTTGAAAAAGCACTTTTGGGTTTCCCCTTATTGTATCGGAATCAGAAGTGATACAGAGAAAAAGGGGGGAAGCTAATTTACCTGGGATGAACTTCTGCCATTTCTGTTCTATGTGGTATTTCACACAGCTATTTCCCGCGGGGTAGACTATTATCTGCTCATCAAAAAAGCAAATATTATTTGCTACTCGGGACTGGAACCCAAAGATGTGGAGAGCTTGAGCCACAATCACTGACATCGCGACTGAATTCAGAAAGCTGTGTTAGAAAGAGGAAAGACAAACGGGAGAGGATTTATTAGGCGGTGGGGTCTTTCCCCGGATAGCCTTCCTGGGATGGGGCACTTCGGCTACTCTCGGCGGTCTCGCTCCTTCTGTTCGTTGCTCGCTCCGATCCGTTTTCAAAAATTGCTACCAACTGCCCAGAATTTTCCCTCAGGACCGCCGCCCTGGCCTCAGCCCCGCTCGCTAAAAGAGTATGAAGGAGATGCGCCCCGAAGGCGAAGTACGAGGGAAGAGAAGGGGTTGCCATGGCGACAGCGTCCCCAGGACAAGGCTAACAATTTGGCGAAGCGGAACCGGAAATAGATGGAACAGCCACGGAAAGCGGAAGTCCTTTTTTTTTTTTAACAATTCCTCGTGGTGAACGGGGAGGTGTATGGTTGAAGGGGCTTTCGGGCTAAGTTGAATTAACCGCGGACCGGTTGATCAAAGTGAGTAGGACGCCTTTAGAAATTTAAAAAGAAACATCTAAAGCTCACAGATATAAAAGCATCGATCATAGCTAATCTAAAACGGGGACCGCATCGCATTTTTGAAGCAGATAGTTTGTAGAGTGGATTCCGAAGAATGGAAGTCTAGAAGGAATTTTAGATTCGGTTTAATTAATAATTGGAGAGAGGGGGGTAATTGGACATTCAATAGGCTGTAGCTTATGTTTTATATTTTGTTTATTTTAAAAGCAAAAAAAAAAAAGATGGGAATTATAACATACCGATATTACATGGAATATCTTTGCATTTAATTTAAAGTTACTGTTCCAAGGGGAGGGGGATTTCCTTATATAGAAGCTTGGATTAAAACAAATATAAAGCAAAGTCATGATAGTTAAACACTTTAGTACTTTCAATAGTACTTTTAACTATTAAATCAGGTTTTAGATTTGCTGAGAGTTCTGTTTGATAAAGCATAATCATAGTTAAAGAGAGTAGAATCCTTATTTTAAAAGCATCCAGGTCAAATGTGGTAACAGGTCATGTACAGAATTGTATTTGAAAAAGACTTTCCAGGTTAAATTGAAATTGACATGTTGTTTTCCATGTATACAGTTATTTTAAACATTTATGCATAATAGCTCCTAATTTAATAGAGCTTATGTATGGATGGGGAAAACCTCATCAATTAACATTGTATGTGCCTTGGTGAGGGAAGGATGAAGTTAGCAGTCCAATTCTGAATTTGTTCCATGGCCTTGAATTTGCAGTATGTTGTCTGATTATTTTCTTGGTTTTGATATAGCTTGGAGGCAAAATCCAAACATCTCAAAAAGCAGTCTAAGATGCCACCCGTAGCTATGGAGCAAGAATTGTCATTATCCTCTGATTCTGAAGAATCTGTTGTAGCAGATCAAGAGGTATGTTTGGCACCTGAGAAATACTCCAATATTCTAGTAGTGTGTAAACTATAGGAATGAAACTAACATTTAAGCTGAATTTTAAATGATCTTGTGTGAATTGATAAATGCAGGCTGATATGGAGCACTGCTTTTTTTGGAGCAGTGCTTTGGAGGTTTTTAACCAGAGATTGGACAACCATTTGCCTGAAATGGTATAGGATTTCCTGTCTGAGCAGGAAATCCAACCTGAGCAGGTTGGACTAGAAAACCTTCAAGGTCCCTTCCAACTCTTATTCTGCTTTAATTTGTCTAGTACAATTATACAAAATTTCAATAATCTTAAAGATTTATAGCTGCTTTAGATTACTTGTAGCTGCATTGTAATCAGAGAGATGCACTTATTTAATAGCTAAAATAATGCTATTTAATATTTATACAAGGTGTTTTCTCTGTCATCCAGGTCATGGTTGTTCCAAAGGTGCTTTTTCAGGAGGCAACTGGACTTTCTTGGGTTTTCTTTGAAGATGTTTCGCTTCTCCAGAAGTTGTGGGAGCTTCATCACTGGAAGCTTTCAAGAAGAGACTGAACTGCCATTTGTCAGAAATGGTGTAGGGTCTCCTGCTTGGGCGGTTGGGCGGGGGGGGGGTTGGACTAGAAGATCTACAAGGTCCCTTCCAACTCTCTTAATCTGTTAAAGCTTCTTCAGCTCTGACTAGATGGTGGGGAATGGAAGGATTTATATTCCTTGCAGGCAGCTGGTCATTTGCATCGTTTTAGAGCAGCGGTCACCAGCCGGTGGTCTGTGGTCCGTGAGAAAATTTTGGTGGTCTGCAGAAAAATTATTTGCATTTTTTATATTGCACTAAATACTATTTCTTTTTAAAAAATTCATATTAGTGGTCCGCGGGATTTAAAATTATGAATTTAGTGGTCCCTGAGGTCCGAAAGGTTGGTGACCCCTGTTTTAGAGGATCGATGAAGCACTTGGAGGTTTATCACTGATTCTGAGGATACAAAGAAAATGTCTTCAAAGAAAAAACAAGAAAGTCCAGTTGCCTCCTGAAAAAGCACCTTTGGGACATCTGTAAGGGAGATAAACTGACAATTAGACATTGGTATGCAAGTACTGTGCATAAAGATGGTAATTGTGTTGTGATGTAACTGCACATGTTTCCATTTTTGTATTATCGTGACTTGCTATATTGTATTAAGATAATGATATCCTTGATTAGAACTTAACCCATGATGACTACATTAACTCAACCATGAATGGATATAGAAGTGGTTTGCCATTGTTTTTCTGCAGGAATGTACCTGCAACCATAGAATTCCTTGATTGTCTCCCTGTAATCTTACCCTTTTTAGGGCCTTGAGGCCAGATAAGGTTGACCAATTGTCACTTGATGAGGCTGAATTATCTTAGTAATAATTAAAACAGTCTGTTATCTCAAATAGGTTAAGGGGCTGTGCCTGAAAGTTTAGGTTTGCATATTAACTGTATTAATGACAGTATTAGTTACTTTGCCACACTTAAGAATTGCACAGTGCAATACGTAGTATCTAATCTAAACCAGAAGTACTCATGTGGCATCAGGATAAATGCTGTAGCTTGGAAATCACTGGCCAGATGTTTCTTTTCCCTTGTGTGCTCATTTTATGTGCTTTGATGTCACATGCTCACTTCTATTATCAATGGGATCAGTTTTATATTTGTATATATTAATTTTGTAATGTGTTAACATAAATACTACCTTTTTTCAATGTAGCTTCAGGAAGCATTTGCTAAAGGCTCATTGAAACCGGGCTTAAATATTGTGTTGGAGGGACGACCAAAAGCCTTTAATAATGTGGTAAGTACTGTGATATCAGTTGTTTGAACTTTTTTGGTTGTCTTTGAACAACTCAATGTTTACCTCGCATTTTTAAACATCAGCCTTTTAGTACACCGAATTGGAATTCTAAATTCAACACCAAGCATTCAAGGGTTTGGTCTATTTATCTGACAGCTCGGTGGGTCCAACCTTTTAGATTAGGTGTTGTTGATTGATTACAAGCTTTAATTCCTTGGTTTTTTGGGGGGGGGGGAAGTTAGAAATGTTGGCAAGTAAAACACTCCATTTATAAAGGTAGAGTTATTTTAAGTTTGGTATATTACGAACGTACTATGCCGTAATCTGAACGTAATACGAACGTAATATGAGGAGAGACTTGTGGAGCATGCTGCCAGTGTAACAAAGCACTAAGTTTTCCATGTAGATCTTTGTTAGAAAGATCTTAAACCCAGAATACCTGACATTCATTGATTAGCAATTTTTAAATATTGCACATTTTGTCTGATGGGCATGTAGCTGGAATCTGGCTTTTTGAGAGAAATTGGTGTGCTAGTGCAAAATCTTGTTGCTTGCTTTAAAATGAATATCATCTGCAACCATTCTGAATGGTAGTTTGGATAATATATTAACTGATATGGAGAAACATCTAAGCATTGAGGTGGTGTAGAATTAATATGATCTTCCTAGGATGGATTGAAACGATGCTTGTCTGAATTCCAAAGAAACCTGTCCTGGGTCGAAAGGCTTGATATTACCTCTCCGCTGCAAACAGATGTCACCGGTGCAGCTTCTAAGAACATAGTTGAAAAGGATTCTGTTGACCCTGAAGATGACTTTAAAAGAGAAATGAACTTGTAAGTCTTAGTGTATGAGGCAAAAGTTTCTCTTATGCTGTGAGTCTTATATGCAGCCTTTGTTTCATTCTCATGCACAATAGATGATACAGTGTGAGTTCACATGAAGTGCTAGACAGGTCTACATAGGGCACTAATCCATAATGAATGGATTCTTATATACAAAACAAAAGTAATATAGCTTAATAATGTGTGTTAACTGGTCCACCACACTATGTATAAGCTATATGTTGCTATAATGTTATTAATAAGTTCTTTTACTTCCCACTGCACACATGTAACAACTTATTAGCATATTGACACTATTTGTATAGCTGCAGTTGTTTGACAATGCATATTAAAAAGCTTACCTCTTGAGTGCCTCCATAGCAGTAATGATTTCAGCTTGAAAGGGCAGCTAGACTAGATATTTTTGATTTCAGTGAAGTGTATATTTAATAGGTCATGAATCCTGAAATTTATAGAATATTTAGCCACTGGTTAGAAATAGTAATGTTGGTTCTGATTTCCCCAGTTATCATCAAGCCCAAGCCTCTGTTCTGGAAGCATTACCTCGGTTACATCAGTTTAAAATCCCCACAAGGCGGCCTGATGATTATTTTGCAGAGATGGCAAAATCTGATCAGCAGATGCAAAAAGTAAGCTTTATCGGTCTTCAATTTCACACCTTTTCTAGCTGTCATTATTAATGAATGTTGCTGTGTTGGAGAGAAACTTGTGTCACATCTGTTCTAGAATTTTGAAGATACTGGTTTCAAAGCTTGCACAGGAATGTAGAAATGGGAATTAATGTGGTATGTTTACGTAATTGATAAGAGTAACATTAAGCCTCCTAATCTTCACATAACTAATAGTCAAAGTTATATACTGTAGCATACCTTATGCAGCTAAAAGTCCTGCTATATAGAAGGGCCTATTATCTTGCTATCCTGCAGTGCTCTTCCTTCACTCATTCTTGATAAAAGATATGGGACCAATAGGACATAGATCTGTATTGTTGTTTAGTTATTTTGAGATATGCTGCTTATTCTTTTAACACAGAATATTAATAGGAATTTACTTTTGGAGTCATATTTCTACTTCTCTAAATTCCTTTTTAGAACATACACAATAAGTTATTAGATTTTATTACTTCTATGGAATTATATCATATATAGTTACCATTTAATGCTGAATCCTCCTTAGTAACAATATTGAAATTAATATTGTATCTTTTGGTCTTTTATTTATTCCATAGCTTTTAATCTTCTACTTATCTCTCTATTGTGTATATATGCGAAATAGTTTCATATGGAAATGTAGAATTTTATAGTTAGTATTATTTATGCCAGTAAATATCTAAAATAAAACAAGTAAACATTTACTGGAAAAAAACAGGAAACAGAGAGATGTAAAAACAATGTTTAGTTTTCACAATATCTTAGATTATTAATTTTAAGACATAATGCATAGTATTTAATAATGTTTGTGTTCATGCTTTTATGTTTTTTTATCAACTTTTATCTGAGCTACCTGAAGTCTTGGAAACTTTGGTGGGCTATACATTTTAATAAATGAAACCTATCTCATTTCTTCATTTCCCCCTTATAATTCAGGCTGATCTTTTTCCCTGTTGGGAGTTTACCTCTCCCCCTTAGAAACAGCCATTTAGTTTTTATTTATAGATTAGATTTTTATCCCACCTTTATTATTTTATAAGTAATTCAAGGCAGCAAATGCTATAGTGTTTTTAGGGGAGATTTCTACAAAAAAAAAGGGGGGGGATTCAGTCCTACAATGTCCCTTATTGATAAAGAAAAAGGGGGAAGCTTTTATTTTATTATCAAAAAAATTTAAAAGATTAAAATTAAGTTATGTCCTCTCCACCTCCCACTTTGGGACCTGGCTCCACTCACTTTTGGAATGATGTGCAATGTGAAGTCCAGTGTGGTCCTTAAGTTAGCGAAAGTTCAAATCTAAAGTTACAAACACATTTGGGGCATTGAATATGTATTTGTGTGCCTAAAATAGCTTTTTGCTTTGACTGTTATGTGTTACGGTTGGATATGTATTCTGACATGGTTATCTTGCCTAATGTGAAATGCTGGTGAACCTTGTCAGAATAGGCCCTGAAGATGTAAAGTGATGATAAAATTTAATAACATATTTAAAATGCTGTAGCATTGTTACAAAAACCTGAAAAAATCTTTGTCATGTCTAAACAGTAGGAAGGAGTATGCTTCCATCTGCTAAAAAAGCAACAACAACAAAAACATATTCTTTTGCATTAGATTCGTGAAAAGCTGAAGAGCAAAAAAGAAGCCATGGAAAAGTCCGAAAAGGCCAAACAACTCCGTGCCCTAAGAAAATACGGCAAACAGGTACACTTGCAATTGGATGACAAAAAACCTTTCAATTCATTCAAACTGTTTTGCTTGGAAGATTTTCAGTCAACAGACAGGATTCCTCAGAAGCTGTATGAGAACCATATGTATCTGCAGATCCATAAAATTGCAACATTTTGGAAAAGTTCAGGTACAAGGGAGAGCAAGGCTCATGTTTGATTTCTTGTTAATAGGTTCAAATTGAGGTGTTGCAGAAGAGACAGAAAGAGAAGTCCACAATGTTGAATGCAGTCAAAAAATATCAGAAGGGTGAGTCACTTCCTTCCCACCTCTCAATTTTAGAAAAGGAGTAAGAAGCTGTGATAACAAGAAAACATGAGTCTCAGCATCAGCTGCCTAATAAAGGCTTGTTGTGCCAGTAAATAGTCTGCTATGGCTGAATCATCGAACCAACTATATATGTTGGTAACAGTTTTATATTTACAACTGGGCAATCGGCGCCTATGTTAAACTGATAAGGCAGTGATGGCGAACCTATGGCATGCGTGCCACAGGTGGCACGTGGAGCCATATCTGAGGGTATGCGAGGCGTTGCCCTATGTCAGCTCCAGCGCGCATGCGCGTGCTGGCCAGCTGATTTTCAGCCTTCTTTTCGGCCGTTTTCACTCTCCCCAGGCTTCAGGAAAGCCTCCTGAAGACTGGGGACGGCAAAAATGGGCCAACGGGCCAACCGGAAGTTCACTTGTGTGCATCACCCCCAGCCTTCTTTTCGCTGTCAGAGGTCTTCAGGAACTTCTTCGGCTTTGGACAGTTGTACCCAGGCCTCCCACACCTTTCCTGAACCCTGGGACCCTGGGAAAACAGCCCAACGGGCCTACTGGAAGCTTCAGTGAGGACTGTGCGCGTGTGTGTGTGTGGGGCAGCGCGGGGGTTGTGCGCATGCACGGGGGGCAGTGTGGGGGTTGTGCGCATGCATGGGGGGAAGTTATTGCATTATGAGTGTGGGCACCCGCGCACCCTTTTGGCACCCGAGCCAAAAAAGGTTCGCCATCACTGTGATAAGGGATCCTCCATTAAATGTCAGCTATGGTCTCTTGCTTCTGTTCATATGGTAGGTTTTCTTTGACTTCTGATTTTCTGCAGACTTTCTCCTTTGGCCTACTTTTCTCCACTCTATTAATTCACTACAAAAAAGGAAGAGTAGAATGTGGATCGTAGCCACCGACAGATTTCAGTGGCTCTGTAAGCCTTGTTTAATAGCTGCATCGGTCAGCTGACCTTTTCATATAGACAGCTGAAATAAAGAAAATTTGAGGACAGAAGAGTGGCTATTTTGTGAATAATCGGCTTATGAACTGAAAACAAACTACCAGATTCAGAGATGCTCACCTCAAAATACTGTCTTATCCATTTTCTGGTTGATAGAGTTGAGAATCCAGTAAGATCACTGTAGATTCAACAAGCCCAATGTTATGTCATTTGGTAGTGATTGAATGTATTTGGGACTTTCTAAACAGTAAACACTTCTTTATGTTAAGATAACCATAGAATGACTTTCTTTAAATTTGGTTCGATATGCATAAAATATTACAGAACTTTGGGATCCAAGGGTTAAGAGTGCCAGAAGGCTGTAGCCACTTATTCCTTCTTTCATGTAAGGTCTCTTGGACAAGCTGGAATTCCTGGAAGGTGAAAAATCATCCGAGCCTCAGAAGAAGAAGGAAGGAACAGAGAAGCAGCCAATAAAGAAGGGGTAAGACTAAAGTGCATCTTTGTTCTGAATATGAGTCTTTTGTAATAGAATGGAATGAAGTAGAAGAGTTGGAAGGGATCTTCCAACCGAGGTAGCACAGTGGTTAGAGTGCAGTACTGCAGGCTACTTCAGCTGACTGCTAGCTGCAGTTCAGCAGTTCAAATCTCACCGGCTCAAGGTTGACTCAGCCTTCCATCCTTCCGAGGTGGGTAAAATGAGGACCCAGATTGTTGGGGGCAATATGCTGACTCTGTAAATCGCTTAGAGAAGGCTGTAAAGCACTGTGAAGCGGTATATAAGTCTAAGTGCTATTGCTATTGCTACCTTGGAGGTCATCTAGTCCAACTCCCTGCACGAGCAGGAGTCTATACCAGGGGTCTTCATGGTTGGAGACCTCTGGTCTATACCATTTCAGACAAGTGGTTGTCCACACAACCAAGATCAAAGGTTGATCCACCAAGAAACGTTATAATTTATGTGGTGCAATTTCTTTATTTGGGGGACTGTCCGTGATTGTATGCACTCTTATCATTTTCAAGATTTTTAAAAAGTGTCTTTTAGAAGCCCCAGTAACTGAATGAACAAAGGAGTGAGCATCATGTGTAAAATCAGCTAAAATATGAACCTTTAAGACTTGCATTCCCGAAATGCAAGAACTGTCTTATAAAACAGAACTTAGTTATGTTGCGACTTGTACATATTGAGAAAATTTAAATCAGGTGCTGACATCCAGCATTTACAAAATGATCTTGAATATAGATTGAGTAGTCTTTTTGCTAGATTAAGAAGAATGTTTACTGAAACCGAGTTTGGCAGAAAGTGTAATATTTGGCTATTTTGAAGAAACGGAACATGTATGGGCCAAAGTATCTTTAAAAAATTTTTTTTTTGTAGGAACAAATACCTAGTCGTAACTGACATATTGTCTTTTCTTTCAGACCAAATGCAAAAAGACGCTACAAGAATCAGAAATTTGGCTTTGGTGGCAGAAAGAAAGGGTCCAAATGGAACACCAAGGAAAGCTACAATGATGTGTCCAGCTTCCGTGCTAGCAAAGCCCACAACAAGGGAACTGGCAAAGCGGGAAAAAGGGGTGCCAAAGTAAGTTACAGTTGGGTTGTTACATGCTACAATTGGATCACTAGAGGAGCATGTGTGACTATGCTGATAAGACTAGTGAATTCTGTATTTTTTCCTCTCTTTTCAGAAGAGGCCTGGCAAAAAGATGAGGCAGAAAATTAAGAGCCGTTCGTAATAAGGATTGGAAATGGAATGACATTTTGAGCCCAGCTCCATACACAATATTGGCATATAACCATGAACAGATAGGGAACTTGAACCTTCCTGGTTATGGGTGTGCTGTGGAATGGCAGATGTTTCTGTTTGATCCTGAGCACAATATTATTCATGCACAAATGGCAAATGGATGCTTTTTGTTGCCTTTCCTTTCAGACTAGTTTGAAAATTCCTTAAGTGAATTAAAAAGTGTTGATGGTTTCATCCTCCTCCTTTAAGGTTTGGAAAGATGCATACTGGAATATTTGGGGAGGATACCAGAGTCCTTCAGTTCTTTGCCTATCATGCAAAATCAATGTTGGGCCTGCAAAGTATGGTAGTAGTGCCTGTGTTTGACCTCTTCATTACTTCCTTCACATAATGGCACTCGATTGCTCCTTCTTTGAGTATCATGAATTGTGCATTAATCACTCATGCATATAAGTATTCGGACAGATGGTGTAGTTATGGATGAGAAATTCATTGCCTAGGTATCTTATGAAACACACACACACACACGATTTGGGAACAAGTTTATTGCAACCGCTAAAAGCTCAAAGAGCAAAACAGCTTCCTTACTTAAAATAACCAACTACAATGACAAGATGATAATCGTGCAGGGCAGAAATCCTAAATGAAAGCTTAACATCTTCACAGTAAGATCCCGCGATGTTACTACGCCCTTATTTGCTTTTGGTCATCTCCTTCAGGCGCCACAGAGCCTCCATGTACCTGCTGATTTCAGTGCTCCGACTTGGGAAGTGCAGCCTACTATCGTTCCGGTCAATACTGATCTGTGAAAGAGAATATGATTATAACATAAGAGCATTGAAATAAAAGAAGGAACAAAGTATTGGATGCTTCAATAGAACTTCCTCTCATCTGATAACCCATTTGATGCTACCTGAACCCTTTGAAGGCTTTCCTCATGATTCTAATGTTCAAAAAGTCTTCCTGGGAAGGCTCATCTTAATCATGACAGTACTTCAAAATTTGGGGTGGCACTTGTCCCACAATATTTAGCGTTCCCTGAAATCCTACTTACCAACGGTGTGGAAAACCAACCAATTTCCTGACTTTCAGTTTGTGGTTCTGTGTATTTCTTGGGTGGCTCAAGTGCAGCATGATGAATAAGCTTTAGGAATTTAGCTGTTGGGTTAAAGCATTGACAGTAATTATTAGGTAGTTTCAATTAGGTGGGTGTGAAATAGTAAATGTGTGGAACTAGATTACTTAGAGTTATATAAATACTGAGTTGAGTTCTATTGAACATTTAATGGTATTTTGGTTTGCGTATCTTACAGGTCTGTATCCAGTATTAGGTATTTTTGTTTACTTTGGAATATGCAGTATATGATGCTATTCAAGAAATACTGTCACAAGATGACTGATAAAATAGAACACCAGACGCATAAAAATTTAGTTTATTAAATTGCTTTAATTGTTCTTTCTGGGGAAAAGCTAGGCAGCTTTGGCAGGCATTTATATCTTGTATGTTTAATGAAGCAAAACTGCAAGACATATATTCCTTTTGTGTGTGCTGAATTGACAGAAACGTAATACTTCAATGTGAAACTGCATTTAACCTTTTCCTGTTTTTAATGCAAAATTGTAGATCATGAGTAATTTCTACCTAGTAACATGCTCATATTTTTTTGTGATGGATTCTCATTCTGATCTAGATTTTGCCCTTCTGAAAATGGATTTTGCTTGGCATCTGGTTCCCTTCCAATTCCAAGAAATCTTATATCCTGCTATTAGTTTTAGACAATACTTTGTATAATTTATAGACATACAGAAGCCAATACAAAATATTGCAGAAGATACTTTTTTGAAAATGTCCCACACTTGATCTTGGCCAAGAAGCAACCCTTACACCCATCTAAAGCGCTCACTTTTCGTTTTAGAATACTTTTAGATTTTTGTTTGTGTTTGAATGTGTTTTGTTTCACATTCTGATGAGAGAAGTTCCCTGAGGATGGGCTCCAGCATGAGGGCGAAAGCTTGGAAGACTCTGGTCCCAGTGACCGACCCAGAGTGGATCCTGCAAAGTAGATTTAGTTATATTTCCTCTTTCCCTCCCCCCTCTTACCTCATGCCCTAATTTCTTTGCAGAATTTTACACAATGTTGGTTAACCCAAAAGGGAATAGTATGATTGAGATAGGCTTGTGTGAATAAAAGGGCTGAAGCCAAATTTGATGGCACCATTTTAAAGACAGGACATGTAAGCACTTTTTTGAACTTTAAGAAAGCAAAGGAAGTACCATTAGTAATAGGTGTCTTGGGTGCAATCCCAAAACAACGAGCACCACTTGAACACCATCGGCATTGACAAATTCACCATGAGTCAATTGCAAAAGACATCTTTACTTGGAACAGCTTACATCTTGTAAATGCCACATCCAATCTGAACAACTGGCTAACTACGATGAGCCATAATAAAATTAAGACATACTAGGTGCTTGCAAAAAACTGCATATGAAAGCAAACATCAGTTAAAGGACTGGCAGCTGTGACCACGTTTTTGTGAACGGATAGTAGTAATACTGATACCAGTCTAAACATCTGGCTCACTTGCAACCAGCCATAATAAAATATCAGTGGCATCCCTAACAAACTGCAATTTAAAAAAAATACTGTAACAGTGTCTTACCATCTTCAGGTTCCTCTAAGTTATCATGCCAAGAGGCAGGTTTCCCAGTTAAGGCATGAACTGGAGGGCAAAAGCAAGATTATGAAATTAGCTATCGCTGATCTTCAAATTAAGACACTTAAACTTCGCTTTAGACTACCGTAAGAGAAAGAGAGTTAATATTTTCTCCTTACCTTGATTTCTTTGGGAACATTTTGGGTAACATTTAGTTTGAAATGCTGACTTTTGCAGAACCAAAAACATGCATAGAGAACCCATGATTTCAGCCAGATCTTTATCATTGTTTCGTCCCACCCCCTTTTCATCAGTACGTTCTACATCAGGTATTTATTACATTCAATGGCTAGGATACGTTTAAAAAAAAGGAAGGGAAAGGGAGCAATACAGGTAGTCGAGTTACAACCTAAAATCTATGTTGCTGAGTGAAATATCTGTTAAGTGAGCTTTTCCCCATTTTACAATTTTTCTCACCACAGTTGTTAAGTAAACCACTGCAGTTGTTGGTATCATGTTTGTTAAGTGAATCTGGCTTCCCTATTGACTTTGTTAGGTCGCAAAAGCTGATCACATGCGCCCCCTCACCCCCCATTGCAATTGTCATAAATAAGAACCAGTTGCCAAGCACCTGAATTTTGAACATGTGACCATGGGGACTCCTGCGACGGTCGTTAAGTGTGAAAAACGGCCATAAGTCACTTTTTCACTGCCCTTGTAACTTTAAACGGTCACTAAATGAACCGTTGTAAGTCGAGGACTGCCTGTATTTGACAAAACTGCTTTCTTCCAGCCTACCTACCTTTCAGGAGCGGGTTTAACGCATACTCGGTATGCAGGCGCTGGCATCGCAGCTCCTTCCGGACCGTCTCAGTGAAGATCTTGTTCTGACTTACTGGGTCCAATGGTTCCTTTACGCCCCCCTTAAACGCAGCCATGCGGCGTTACTTGGATCGCTATTTCAATCGCTTCAGAACCTCCGCCGACGTTGTCTCCGGCCGTATCCAGGGGCGGAGACCGTCGCTTTCTGGTCTCCCAGATATTGACTTCAGAACGTCGCAAGCCGGGAATTCTAACTCCGCCTCTCCTCTTTTCATTGGCTGAAAAATTAAAGCTTCCCAAATGCTGATTGGTCGTTGCGGCCGGTTGAAAAATATTTGAATCCGCCTGAGTCCCGCAGCGCAAGTAAGGCAACTTTAAGGCGAGGATGTCTTTTCAAAACCCGGCTCGGTCGACAGCGGGCTAAAGAAGTGTCTGTTCCGCACCCGACGCAGGCTTTTAGTGGGTCTCGATCTCGCTCTTGTCATGTTTGTGTGTTTGCTCTCTCGGCTTCACCCCGCAGAATGCGACCGGCGGAAGACTCGGAGCTGGATGGGAGGATTCGCTGCACGGTGGCAGTGGAGCATCTGGGTGCAGCGGCGGCCCCGAATCGGCTGCTCCTGCGAGATGCCTGGGTCAACCTCGGGCGGAATGAGTTTCGCGAACTGGTCTTACAGGTGAGCAACGCCTCGGGTCCAAGCCGTCTCCAGAACTTCCCTTTGCGGCAGAACGAAATGCGCCTGTTCACACGTTTTGTGAAGGACGGGAAGAGCTCGATCCGGTTGGGTCCCTTCGGTTCCAATTATGTGCAGCTGCTGCTCTCTAATTGCCCTCCGGATCGCTTGCGTCGCTTCGTTCAGACTCTGCGCATCAAATTTGAAGCTACCCAGCACGGAGGGCGGCCGGTGCCTGAGCGGACAAAGCTCCTCTCTAGCTTGCCGCGCACATTCGACACGGTAAGCCCGGTGCAAGTCCGCGATTTGCAACAAGCAAATGCCAGAGAAGCTCTGGCTGACCTTACAGCCACCCCCACGAAAGGACAGACTCTACGCTGCAGATCTAGGAAGCGTCCTATGGAATCAGTGGATGGGAGGCAGGTAAGCTATCTTCTGCCTGAAAAAGTCAACTACGGTATGGTATTTGCTTATACTATTAAGCATCAATCGGAAATACTAAGCACTAAAGAAAAGATGCAGAGAGTCATACCCTCTGATGGTGCTTTCTCCAAATCCAAGAAGGCCATTGACCTTGTTGACTAGAGGATAATATGTTGGAAAGAGAGATTTTACCAATAATTGTATTAAAGCTTATAAATAAAAGGATAAAAAACTAATACAAACTAAGAAAAAATATAAAAAAGAAGAAAAATGGAAAGAAATAAAAATAAAACAATGTATACATTATACATATACAGGTAGTCCTCAACTTACAACAGTTCATTTAGTGACCGGTCAAAGTTACAATGGCACTGAAAAAAGTGACCTTTGTAGCCGCCCCATAATCATGTAATCAAAGGGTTGGCAAAGGGTTCATACCTGTGACAGTTGCGATGACCCAAGGTCATGTGATCATCTTTTGCAACCTTGTGACAAGCAAAATCAATGGGAAAGCCAGATTCACTTAACAACCATGTTATTAACTTATCCACTACAGTGATTCACTGTGGCAAGAAAGGTCGTAAAATGGGGGGAAACTCACTTAACCAATGTTTCACTTAACAACAGAAATGTTGGTCTCAATTGTGGTTGTAAGTCAAGTTTTGTAAGTCAGTTTCCACCAGAACTGAACTTGTACTCCCAACTCCTCTTCCCTCGTCAGGAACTTTCTTTCCTTCCCTTTTTGGCAAAGAGATAAAAGTGTAAACCTTTAATGGCAGTCACTATAATAACCTGATTTCCTGAGATTCAAATGTATGTCTTCTGCCTATGGGGCATCAGTTAAATATGGATTGTCCCACCAGATGACTGAAGAAAAGCAGGTGAAGAAGCCTTGGTTGATGGGCTCCCGAGCAACACTTTCCCAGGAGCAGTCAAGAGTGCTGAATGCTGTGTTGAGTGGAAAGAATGTCTTCTTCACAGGGAGTGCTGGTAAATGAAAAGGGGTGGGAAGGGTGCATGATTAGTCATTTCAAATTAGGAATCCCAGATGTTTTCAATGACTATGTTGGGGATTCAAGCTAAAAAACTCCCACTGCTATTATTCATAAGAGGTTTAACTAATGGTTTGGGATTTCTTTTGAGTGTGCATGAATAGATTACTTTCATTTTTTTTGTGGAGTTCTTTGAGATAAACTGCCCTTTTTAATTGTCAAACCGATAACTCACAAGGTCACTTTGGTCAGTAAAAAGTCCAAAGGGTAAGAGTAAATGATGTTAAGGTCATGCTGCAAATAAAAAATGAAGATCCCAATAGAAGTGAATAAATGTAGCTCAGGGTTGAACAATGGCGTCTGTTGTGGCTTGCCCCCGTCCTGTGCAGCTGCTCATGGATCCGGACGACCAGGAACAGTCCATAGGGTGGCAAGAGCGGTCTGTAGCGCCGGCACCGGAGTCCGAGACCGAAGAGGAAGCAGGGCCAGAGGACGATGCGCAATCAGGGCCTTCTGCACCTCCTCAGCAGGAGTTCAGTGACTCCAGTGAGGAGGAGGGGCCTCTGATTGATGCCAGAGCACGCAGGGCAGCTAGCCGGCAAGAGTGGCTGTGTAGAAGAAGGAGGTCTCCTCGAAAGTAAGCTTGCCGGCAGAGGGGCCACACCCTAAGACTATATAAGGGTAGATCACACCACACACTTTTGCTGAAGACAATTTTGTTTGTATTCATCTTGGCTGCCTTCTGAACCTCGTCCCTATCAGTTGGATTGACTCCAGTCCGGGCTCTTGGCCAACTTCAGCAAGTACTGATTATTTGACAGACTAATTGACCTGCTTGTCTCTTTCACATTTGGAATCCCGGCCAAAGTGTTCTGTGCTTGAAAACAAACACTTTGGCAAAGAATTAGTATTCACTTTAATACTAAGCAATTATTAGTATTAAAGCCTTTTTGTTTAAATAACAGTGTGTGTGTGTCGCTTTCTGGGGGTTTGCCACGCTGGGTCACAACAGCAGCTTCATCTCTATCACTCTTCCTCCGAGTCACTTCCCTTCCCTTCACTTTGCTATAATAGAATAAAATTTAGATTGTGGGAATCCCTGGAATTCCTCCTTCCTTCCTCCTCCTCCTCTTTCCTGCACCCTCAGGAGGGTCCCCCCTTCTCCCCTCCCCAGATTGAGGCCTCCCCTGCCTCTGGATTGACCATCCCGGCTGCTTTGGGTCCGAAGCCAGAACTGGTTCGGGAGGAGGGTGGGTGGATCCCAAGGAGGGGAAGGGGCAGCCCCCCCCTCCTCACTTTCCCCAAGCC